>JANJGN010001291.1:0-162331 GCA_026770705.1 Isurus oxyrinchus | reverse complement strand
AGGGACAGGAGGAGGCATTCAGCCCCTCTCTTCCTCCAGCCTGTTACACAGGGACAGGAGGAGGCCATTCAGCCCCTCTCTCCTCCAGCCTGTTATACAGGGACAGAAGGAGGCCATTCAGCTCCTCCTCCTTCAGCCTGTCCTACAAGAGGAGGAGGCCATTCGGCACCCCCTCCTCCTGCCTGTTACACAGGAACAGTAGGAGGCTATTCAGCCCCCTCCTCCAGCCTGTTACAAAGGGACAGGAGGAGGCCATTCAGCCCCTCTCTCCTCCAGCCTGTTACACAGGGACAGGAGGAGGCCATTCAGCCCCTCTCTCCTCCAGCCTGTTACACAGGGACAGGAGGAGGCCATTCAGCCCCTCTCTCCTCCAGCCTGTTATACAGGGACAGAAGGATGCCATTCAGCTCCTCCTCCATCAGCCTGTCCTACAAGAGGAGGAGGCCATTCGGCACCCCCTCCTCCTGCCTGTTACACAGGAACAGTAGGAGGCTATTCAGCCCCCTCCTCCAGCCTGTTACAAAGGGACAGGAGGAGGCCATTCATCCCCTCTCTCCTCCAGCCTGTTACACAGGGACACTAGGAGGCCATTCAGCCCCTCTCTCCTCCAACCTGTTATACAGGGACAGAAGGAGGCCATTCAGCTCCTCCTCCAGCCTGTTAGACCGGGACAAGAGGAGGCCATTAAGCCCCTCCTCCTCCAGCCTGTTACACAGGAACAGGAGGCCATTCAGCCCCCTCCTCCAGCCTGTTACAAAGGGACAGGAGGAGGCCATTCATCCCCTCTCTCCTCCAGCCTGTTACACAGGGACACGAGGAGGCCATTCAGCCCCTCTCTCCTCCAACCTGTTATACAGGGACAGAAGGAGGCCATTCAGCTCCTCCTCCTTCAGCCTGTCCTACAAGAGGAGGAGGCCATTCGGCCCCCCCTCCTCCTGCCTGTTACACTGGAACAGTAGGAGGCTATTCAGCCCCCTCCTCCAGCCTGTTACACAGGGACGAGGAGGAGGCCTTTCAGCCCCTCCTCCAGCCTGTTAGACAGGGACAAGAGGAGGCCATTCAGCCCCTCCTCCAGCCTGTTAGACCGGGACAAGAGGAGGCCATTAAGCCCCTCCTCCTCCAGCCTGTTACACAGGAACAGGAGGCCATTCAGCCCCCTCCTCCAGCCTGTTGCACAGCAACAGGAGGCCATTCAGCCCCCTCTTCGAGCCTGTTACACAGGAACAGGAGGAGGCTACGCAGCCCCCTTCCTCGAGCCTGTTACACAGGAACAGGAGGAGGCCCCATTCAGCCTCTCCTCCAGCCTGTGACACAGGAACAGGAGGAGGCCGTTCAGCCCTTCCTTGAGGCTATTCCTCCATTCAATGAGATTGTGGCTGATCTGTGACCTAACTCCATGTACCTGCCTCGGCCTCCTGTCCCTTGATACCTTTGCTTAACAAAAATCTCTCGGACTCAGGTTTAGAACTGATCCAGCCTCGGCTGCCGTTTGTGGAAGAGAGTTCGCAGCTTCTACCCCTCTTTGTACGCTGAAGCGTCTCCTCGTTTCACTTCTGCAGAGCCTGGCTCGAATTCTTAGACCCTGCGGCTCCCCAGTCCTGGCGGGCTCCCCTACCAGTGAAAATACTTTCTCTCCATCGACCCTATCTCCTCCCCTTAATATCTTCAAAACCTCAAATGAAATCACCGCTTGAGCCTGAATTCCAGGGAATACAGCAGTCGCTCCAGCTGCGGCCTAACCAGGGGTTTGTGCAGCCACAGATTGACCCCCTACCCTCTCGTTCTATGGCCAAATATTGCTTCAGCCGTTCTTTTTCTCTTGAGTGTTCTCCTCACCTGGGTGTGAACGTCTCAAACAGCAGAGCGTCGGTGAGAACACCACCATTGAGGTTTGACACACGGACTTCAGGGAGGATTGGGAGAGAGCGCAGGAAATGTTTCACGGGAACGGGGCCCCAGAGTGAGGCACTTCAGGTGGATCGGAGAAGCCGGGGACCGTTCACCTGGGAGAACTGAAGGCTCGAGAGGAGAGGTGTTCAAAACCGCTAAGGGGGGTGGTGGGTAGTCTGGGACAGGGAGTCGACAGGGAGAAACCGATCCCGTTGGCGGGAGAGAGGGGAAGCGGAGGGAGGCGGTGGGGGGGGGTGGGGGGTGGTGGAGGGGGGTTGGGGGTTGGTTTTGAGGCGATTGGTAAAAGGAGCGAGGGCCACACGCTCACCCTCGAGCGGTCAGGGGTCTGGAAGACGCTGCCCGAGAGTGTGTGTGTGTGTGTGTGTGTGTAGGGGGGAGGCAGGTTCAATCAGGGGGCGATCGAGAGGGAGTTGGATTGCAATCCAAAAAGCAAGAGGGGCTGAAAGAGGGCGTGGTGTCGTGGTAATGTCACTGGTGCGGTAAACCAGACACCCAGGGCTAATGCTCCGGGTGCACGGGTTCAATTCCCGTCACCGCAGCTCGTGGAATTCCAACTGGATTAAAAAGAGGCTGGGATATAAAGCTAGCCTCAGTAATGGTGACCGTGAAACGATCATCGATTGCAATCAAAAAAGAAACCCACAAGCCTGCCTGGTTCACTAATACCCTTTAAGGGAAGGAAACTCGCCATTGGGAAGAGTATAGATTGTCGCTGTTCTCTGCAGCCAAGAGCCAGGGTCCAGAAGGCTGTGTTGCTGGCCCGGCGCCAGGGTTCGGGAGAGGAACTTGCAGCGGGAGGGTGAGGATCGAGTCGTCCCAGTGCGTGTAGGCACCAGCGACCTAGGCAGGACCAGGAAGGAGGCTTTGCTTCGGCAGTATGAGGGGCCAGGCCCCAAATTAAGAAGCGGGACCTCAAAGGTAACCATCTCTGGATTGTTACCTGAGCCACGTGCAAATCGGCACAGTGCACATAACGAATGAATGTGCCGCTCAAAGACCGGCGGTGGGAGAAGTGGGTTCCGGTTTGTGGGGCACTGGCACCAACCAGTACTGGAGAAAGTTGGGGGGGTCTGTACCTTTGAGACAGCCGAGACCTGAAACGTGCCGGGACTGATGTTCCAGCGAACCATATAACTGGGGAAGCGGAGAGGGCTCGGGATCGAACTTGGGAAGGTGTGGTAAACCAAAGAGTAGAGACAAGGCAAGGGGGGACAGGTACTAATATGGGAAATTATAAGAAATATTGTGACAGGAAGGGACAGAGAAGACAAATCAAAGAGTAAATTAGCAGGTAAGGCCAGACATTACAAAAATAATAAAAGGACAAAATTAAAGGCTCTGTATCGAGATCTCAGAGCGGAACCCCGCTTGATAGAACTTGTTTTCTTTTGTTTAGATATATGGAGAGCGGCTACTGAACAGAGTCACAGGAGTCAGCTGATGATTTTTTTTAACAAAAGATAAAACATTTATTAAACAAGAAAGATGAACTATATTACAACACTCCTTCACCCACAACTATACCTTTATAGACGTATAAAGATTTGTAAGAATAACACAAGTTACAAACGCTATCTTATGCTCTAATGTCCACTGTAAGTACACGGCCCACGTAAAGCAATAGGTGACCTGTGGTTGGACACATCGCACTCAGAACCCAAGTACCACCTCAACCAGACGCTGTGGATCTCTCCACAACTCCCCCCCCCTCCCTTGTCACATCATGAGCCAACCACACCGCACTCCATCTTTCACACGAGAGTTTCCAATCCCCGCTCTCGAAGAACTCACTCTGGAAATCTTCTCCCAAACGACGCTTTCCGTCGGACGCCTTCCACGAGGGTCCACCTCCAGGGTTTCGAAATCTTCTTCCCATGTTCCTCTTCCCTGGATCGCCACATGCATTCAAACTTACCATGTACCCCCCCCTCTCTCTCTCTCTCTCTCTCAAATTCTCAGCCGAGCCAACAGAACACCGCTGCTTCACATGCCCATAGGAAAGAGTTACAGAGCTTCAGCAGTTCCACTCCCCCTGGATTTGGGGGACTTTCTTCTTTGGTTCCGGAACTCGCTCCTGCAGTTCCGTCTCTCATGTCCAGCTTCTCCTGGCAGCTGGCTTCGACTTTAGTTTGGGACCTGTTGTCTGGCCCTCTGCCGTCCAGCCTCTCTGGAATCCTGGCTTCAGCTGAACTGAAACCACTCTCTTCTGTCTCGCTGGGTCCCCCTCTCTGGACCCCTGTTGCTAGGCAACAGCACAGCCTTTTTTTTAAAACCATGTTTTCCCTTTCCTAAACCACTACCACCCCCTTGATAACACAGCTCCCCACTTCAAGGGTCATGAAGCTTATTAGAAACACAAACAGAGGCTTGTCTTCACTTGAAAATGAAACTAGATTCCAGATTTCACCTTTTAACCCACAAATTGAAAAATATATAAAGTCAACTTACTCCTAACACACCCAAATACACATATAACTTACCTAAACTATCTCTATTTCCTAAAAAAAAGGCAAATAGAAACAAATAAAGTATGATCTGATAGCCATTGCAGAGTCACGGCTGCAGGACGACATAGATTGGGACCTGACTATTGAAGGATATGTGACATTTAGGAAGGACAGGCAGCTGGGAAAAGGTGGTGGGGTAGCTCTGTTAATTGATGATGCTATGAGCACATTAGAGAGGGATGACCTAAGTTGAGGAAACCAGGATGTAGAAGCGGTTTGGATTGAGATGAGAAATGATAGAGGCAAAAAGTCACTTGTGGGAGTGGTGTACAGACCACCCACCTCCCCCCCCCCCCCCCCCCCCCACCCACCACCCAACCCAATTGCAACTACACAGTAGGACAGAGTATAAGGTATAATACAGAGTATAATGGGAGCTTGTCAGAAAGGTCCTGCGATAATCATGGGGGAATTTTAATGTACAGATAGATCAGAAAAATCAGATGGACAATGGTAGCCTCGATGAGGAGATCATAGAATATTTTCGGGATAGTTTCTTGGAACAGCATGTCCTGGGGCCAACCGGAGCGCAGGTTATACTAGACCTGGTATTGTGCAACGAGATAGGATTAATTGATAACCTCAGCATGAAGGCACCCCCTTAAGGTCAGTGCTGAGGGAGCGCCGCACTGTCGGAGGGTCAGCGCTGAGGGAGAGCCGCACTGTCGGAGGGTCAGCGCTGAGGGAGAGCCGCACTGTCGGAGGGTCAGCGCTGAGGGAGAGCCGCACTGTGGGAGGGTCAGCGCTGAGGGAGAGCCGCACTGTCGGAGGGTCAGCGCTGAGGGAGAGCCGCACTGTCGGAGGGTCAGTGCTGAGGGAGAGCCGCACTGTGGGAGGGTCAGTGCTGAGGGAGAGCCGCACTGTGGGAGAGTCAGTGCTGAGTGAGAGCCGCACTGTCGGAGGGTCAGTGCTGAGGGAGGAGCCGCACTGTCGGAGGGTCAGCGCTGAGGGAGAGCCGCACTGTCGGAGGGTCAGTGCTGAGGGAGAGCCGCACTGTCGGAGGGTCAGTGCTGAGGGAGAGCCGCACTGTTGGAGGGTCAGTGCTGAGGGAGAGCCGCACTGTGGGAGGGTCAGCGCTGAGGGAGAGCCGCACTGTCGGAGGGTCAGTGCTGAGGGAGAGCTGCACTGTCGGAGGGTCAGCGCTGAGGGAGAGCCGCACTGTCGGAGGGTCAGTGCTGAAGGAGAGCCGCACTGTCGGAGGGTCAGTGCTCAGGGAGAGCTGCATTGTCGGAGGGTCAGTGCTGAGGGAGAGCCACACTGTTGGAGGGTCAGCGCTGAGGGAGGAGCCGCACTGTCGGCGGGTCAGCGCTGAGGGAGGAGCCGCACTGTCGGAGGGTCAGCGCTGAGGGAGGAGCCGCACTGTCGACGGGTCAGCGCTGAGGGAGGAGCCGCACTGTCGGAGGGTCAGCGCTGAGGGAGGAGCCGCACTGTCGGAGGGTCAGCGCTGAGGGAGGAGCCGCACTGTCGGAGGGTCAGCGCTGAGGGAGGAGCCGCACTGTCGGCGGGTCAGCGCTGAGGGAGAGCCGCACTGTCGGAGGGTCAGCGCTGAGGGAGGAGCCGCACTGTTGGACGGTCAGTGCTGAGGGAGAGCCGCACTGTGGGAGGGTCAGTGCTGAGGGAGAGCCGCACTGTTGGAGGGTCAGTGCTGAGGGAGAGCCGCACTGTAGGAGGGTCAGTACTGAGGGGAGAGCTGCACTGTTGGACGGTCAGTGCTGAGGGAGAGCCGCACTGTCGGAGGGTCAGTGCTGAGGGAGAGCCGCACTGTCGGAGGGTCAGCGCTGAGGGAGGAGCCGCACTGTCGGAGGGTCAGCGCTGAGGGAGGAGCCGCACTGTCGGCGGGTCAGCGCTGAGGGAGGAGCCTCACTGTCGGCGGGTCAGCGCTGAGGGAGGAGCCGCACTGTCGGAGGGTCCATCCAGACAGCGCCCTGCAGATCACAACAACTCACTCAGCGGAAAAGAGAAATCCTGGTCACCCCCCCCCCACCCGCCCCTCCTCTGCTCATGCTCCCGTTTCACTTCATTCCGTGTCCCTCTGCTTCCCGATCCTGCTGCCGACAGGAACGTTCTCCCCCCTCGTTCACTCCATCCGGACTCATCACGGTTTTGAACTCCCCTCGATCAAATCTCCTCTCGAACGGTCCCGAGTTCTTCGATCTGTCCACGTGACTGAAGATCCTCGTCCCAGGAACCATTCCCACGAATCTTTTCCGCGCTCTCTCTCTCTCTCTCTCTCTCCCCGACGCCTTCACACCCTCTCTAAAGTGCGGAGCCCAGAACTGGACACAACGCTCCAGCTGAGACCAAACCAGTGTTTAATCCGCGTGTAACATAAGCCCCTCGCTCCATTGTTACCCCACCGGCAGCGGCTCCATATTTAAAACTGGCTCACCCCCCCTACCCCCCCCAACCTTCTCAAGGGGGCAATTAGGGATGGGCAATAAATGCTGGGCCCATATATATATATATATATATATATATATATATAAAAAAATATATTCTCCATCCTCGGTTTCAAGTCTCTCCCAAGGACATCGGCCGTCTCCCCATCTCTGTAACCCTCCGCCAGCCAGTGAATGTGTTCTCATTGTGTAGCCACTGTTGTAACGTCTGGCGAATGCAGGCAACCCATTTGCGCACAGCAAGCTCCCACCGACAGTAATGGGATAATGGCCTGGTAATCTGTTTTAGTGGTGTTGATTCAGGGGCAAATATTGATCCCAGGGCACAAGGGGAACTCACCCCCCCCCCTGCCACAAACCCACCCACCCCCCCCCCCCCCCCCCACCCCACCCGCTCGCACAGCTCCTCTTCCAGCAGTGGCTGTGGGATGTTTTAGACCCGCCTGAAAGAGCAGACGGAATCTCGGTTTCATGTTTCATCCTGAAAGACAGCATCTCCGACAGTGCGGCTCTCCCTCAGCACTGACCCCCCGACAGTGCGGCTCTCCCTCAGCACCGACCCTCCGACAGTGCGGCTCTCCCTCAGCACCGACCCACCGACAGTGCGGCTCTCCCTCAGCACTGACCCCCCGACAGTGCGGCTCTCCCTCAGCACCGACCCTCCGACAGTGCGGCTCTCCCTCAGCACCGACCCTCCGACAGTGCGGCTCTACCTCAGCACCGACCCTCCGACAGTGCGGCTCTCCCTCAGCACCGACCCTCCGACAGTGCGGCTCTCCCTCAGCACCGACCCTCCGACAGTGCGGCTCTCCCTCAGCACCGACCCTCCGACAGGTGCGACTCTCCCTCAGCACTGACCCTCCGACAGTGCGGCACTCCCTCAGCGCTGACCCTCAGACAGTGCGGCTCTCCCTCAGCACTGACCCTCCGACAGTGCGGCTCTCCCTCAGCACCGACCCTCCGACAGTGCGGCTCTCCCTCAGTACTGACCCTCCGACAGTGCGGCTCTCCCTCAGCACTGACCCTCCGACAGTGTGGCTCTCCCTCAGCGCCGACCCTCTGACAGTGCGGCTCTCCCTCAGCACTGACCCACCGACAGTACGGCTCTCCCTCAGTACTGACCCTCCGACAGTGCGGCTCTTCCTCTAGGCACTGACCCTCCGACAGTGCGGCGCTCCCTCAGCACTGACCCTCCGACAGTGCGGCTCTCCCTCAGCACTGACCCTCCGACGGTGCGGCTCTCCCTCAGCACTGACCCTCCGACAGTGCGGTGCTCCCTCAGCGCTGACCCTCCGACAGTGCGGCTCTCCCTCAGCACTGACCCTCCGACAGTGCGGCTCTCCCTCAGTACTGACCCTCCGACAGTGCGGCACTCCCTCAGCGCTGACCCTCAGACAGTGCGGCTCTCCCTCAGCACTGACCCTCTGACAGTGCGGTGCTCCCTCAGCGCTGACCCTCCGACAGTGCGGTGCTCCCTCTGTACTGCAACATTTGAACTGTAATAGGTACCATTCCAAACGTTATTCGTTGGGGTGGTGGCACTGGTGGGGCATGCCTGCGGAGGGTATGGAGAGTTGGGGAGGGGAAGCCAGGCGTGGGGGCAGTAAGCTGAAGACAGTTTGGGTGGGGGGAGGTCGGGTAGTGTTATGATGCAGCCAATGGTTCCAAGGGTGTTTCATTGTTTTGGCCTTCCTGTTCATTTAAAAGGCGGCACTCCTGAGGAGGCTGTACTCCCTGAATAAATCAGCGCAACTATCAGGTTAGGTACGGGGCAGTCAGACACCTTGACGTGCTGACAGGTCGGGGTAGGAGCATCAACGTGGGAGCCACAAAGCCAATTTATTCACACAATAGTGGCCAACGCCACCAGCCGTTCAGGAAACAGCGAACAGATGTGACGAACTGTCCTCCACTGACTGCAACCTGCAGGAGTAATAATGAACCGTCCTCCATTGACTGCAATCTGTGGGAGTAATAATGAACTGCCCTGACTGCAATCTGCGGGAGTAATAATGAACTGCCCTGACTGCAATCTGCGGGAGTAATAATGAACTGTCCTCCAGTGACTGCAATCTGGGGGAGTAATTATGAACTCTCCTCCACTGTCTGCAATCTGCAGGAGTAATAATGAATTGCATTCTACTGACTGCAATTTGCGGGAGTAATAATGAACTGTCCTCCACTGACTGCAATCTGCAGGAGTAATAATGAACTGCGTTCTACTGACTGCAATTTGCAGGAGTAATAATCAACCATCATCCGCTGACTGCAATCTGCAGGAGTAATAATCAACCATCATCCGCTGACTGCAATCTGCGGGAGTAATAATGAACTGTGTTCCACTGACTTCAATCTGCGGGAGTAATAATGAACTGCGTTCTACTGACTGCAATTTGCGGGAGTAATAATGAACCATCCTCCACTGACTGCAATACATGGGAGTAATGAACCATCCTCCACTGACTGCAATCTGCGGGAGTAATAATGAACTGTGCTCCACTGACTTCAATCTACGGGAGTAATAACGAACTGCGTTCTACTGACTGCAATTTGTGGGAGTAATAATGAACCATCCTCCACTGACTGCAATGCATGGGAGTAATAATGAACCATCCTCCACTGACTGCAATACGAGGGAGTAATAATAAACTGTCCTGTACTGACTGCAATCTGTGGGAGTAATATCAAACCATCCTTCACTGACTGCACTTTGCGGGGGTAATAATGAACTGTCCTCCACTGACTGCAATATGTGGGAGTAATAATGAACTGTCCTCCACTGACTGCAATTTGTGGGAGTAATCATGAACCGTCCTCCACTGACTGCAATTTGCGGGAGTAATAATGAACTGTCCTCCACTGACTGCAATTTGCAGCAGTAATAATGAACTGCCCTCCACTGACTGCAATTTGTGGGAGTAATAATGAACCGTCCTCCAGTGACTGCAATGTGGGGGAGTAATTACGAACTGTCCTCCACTGACTGCAATCTGCAGGACTAATAATGAACCATCCTCCACTGACTGCAATCTGCGGGAGTAATAATGAACTGTGTATCACTGACTTCAATCTGCGGGAGTAATAATAAACTGCGTTCTACTGACTTCAATCTGCGGGAGTAATAATGAACTGTGTTCTACCGACTGCAATTTGCGGGAGTAATAATGAACCATCCTCCACTTTGCGGGAGTAATAATGAACTGTCCTCCACTGACTGCAATCTGCAGGAGTAATAATGAACCATCCTCCACTGACTGCAATCTGCAGGAGTAATAATGAACCATCCTCCACTGACTGCAATCTGCCGGAGTAATAATGAACTGTGTTCCACTGACTTCAATCTGCAGGAGTAATAATGAACTGCGTTCTACTGACTGCAATTTGTGGGAGTAATAATGAACCATCCTCCACTGACTGCAATACGTGGGAGTAATAATGAACCATCCTCCACTGACTGCAATTTGCGGGAGTAATAATGAACTGTATTCCACTGACTTCAATCTGCGGGAGTAATAATGAACTGTGTTCTACCGACTGCAATTTGCGGGAGTAATAATGAACCATCCTCCACTTTGCAGGAGTAATAATGAACTGTCCTCCACTGACTGCAATCTGCAGGAGTAATAATGAACCATCCTCCACTGACTGCAATCTGCAGGAGTAATAATGAACCATCCTCCACTGACTGCAATCTGCGGGAGTAATAATGAACGGTGTTCCACTGACTTCAATCTGCGGGAGTAATAATGAACAATCCTCCACTGACTGCAATTTACAGGAGTAATAGTGAACCGTCCTCCATTGACTGCAATTTGCAGGAGTAAAAATGAATTGCCCTCCACTGACTGCAATCTGCGGGAGTAATTATGAACTGCCCTCCACTGACTGCAATCTGCAAGAGTAATAATGAACCATCCTCCACTGAGTGCAATCTGCGGGAGTAATAATGAACTGCGTTGTACTGACTGCAATTTGCAGGAGAAATAATGAACCATCCTCCACTGACTGCAATATGTGGGAGTAATAATAAACTGTCCTGTACTGACTGCAATCTGTGGGAGTAATATCAAACCATCCTTCACTGACTGCACTTTGCGGGAGTAATAATGAACTGTCCTCCATTGACTGCAATTTGCGGGAGTAATAATGAACCATCTTCCACTGATTGCAACATGTGGGAGTAATAATGAACTGTCCTGTACTGACTGCAATCTGCGGGAGTAATAATGAACCATCCTCCACTGACTGCAATTTGCGGGAGTAATCATGAACCGTCCTCCACTGACTCAATTTGTGGGAGTAATCATGAACCGTCCTCCACTGACTACAATTTGCAGCAGTAATAATGAACTGCCCTCCACTGACTGCAACTTGAGGGAGTAATAATGAACCGTCCTCCACTGACTGCAATCTGCAGGAGTAATAATGAACCATCCTCCACTGACTGCAATCTGCGGGAGTAATAATGAACTGTGTTCCACTGACTTCAATCTGTGGGAGTAATAATGAACTGCGTTCTACTGACTGCAATTTGTGGGAGTAATAATGAACCATCCTCCACTGACTGCAATACGTGGGAGTAATAATGAACCATCCTCCACTGACTGCAATTTGCAGGAGTAATAATGAACTGTCCTGTACTGACTGCAATCTGTGGGAGTAATATTGAACCATCCTCTACCGACTGCAATATGTGGGAGTAATAATAAAGCGTCCTTCACTGACTGCAATTTGTAGGAGTAATAATGAAGCGTCCTCCACTGACTGCAATTTGTGGGAGTAACAATGAACTATCCTCCACTGACTGCAATTTGCAGGAGTAATAATGAACTGTCCTCCACTGACTGCAATTTACAGGAGTAATAGTGAACCGTCCTCCATTGACTGCAATTCACGGGAGTAAAAATGAACTGTCCTCCAGTGACTGCAATCTGCGGGAGTAATTATGAACTGTCCTCCACTGACTGCAATCTGCAGGAGTAATAATGAACCATCCTCCACTGACTGCAATCTGCGGGAGTAATAATGAACGGTGTTCCACTGACTTCAATCTGCAGGAGTAATAATGAACTATCCTCCACTGACTGCAATTTACAGGAGTAATAGTGAACCGTCCTCCATTGACTGCAATTTGCAGCAGTAAAAATGAATTGCCCTCCACTGACTGCAATCTGCGGGAGTAATCATGAACTGCCCTCCACTGACTGCAATCTGCAAGAGTAATAATGAACCATCCTCCACTGACTGCAATCTGCGGGAGTAATAATAAACTGTGTTCCACTGACTTCCATCTGCAGGAGTAATAATGAACTGCATTCTACTGACTGCAATTTGCGGGAGTAATAATGAACCATCCTCCACCGACTGCAATATGTGGGAGTAATAATGAACTGTCCTGTACTGACTGCAATCTGTGGGAGTAATATTGAACCATCCTCCACTGACTGCACTTTGCGGGAGTAATAATGAACTGTCCTCCACTGACTACAATTTGTGGGAGTAACAATGAACCATTCTCCACTGACTGCAATTTGCGGGAGTAATAATGAACTGTCCTCCACTGACTGCAAATTGCGGCAGTAATAATGAACTACCCTCCACAGACTGCAATTTGCGGCAGTAATAATGAACTGTCCTCCACTGACTGCAATTTGTGGCAGTAATAATGAACCATCCCCCAGTGACTGCAATTTGCAGGAGTAATAATGAACTATCCTCCACTGACTGCAATTTAAAGGAGTAATAGTGAACCGTCCTCCATTGACTGCAATCTGCGGGAGTAATTATGAACTGTCCTCCACTGACTGCAATTTGTGGGAGTAACAATGAACCATCCTCCACTGACTGCAATTTGCGGGAGTAATAATGAACCGTCCTCCACTGACTGCAATTTGCGGGAGTAATAATGAACTGTCCTGTACTGACTGTAACTTGTGGGAGTGATAGTGAACTGCCCTCCACTGATTGCAATTTGCAGGAGTAATAATGAACTGTCCTCCACTGACTGCAATCTGCAGGAGTAATAATGAACCATCCTCCACTGACTGCAATCTGAGGGAGTAATAATGAACTGTGTTCCACTGACTTCAATCTGCGGGAGTAATAATGAACTGTGTTCTACCGACTGCAATTTGCGGGAGTAATAATGAACCATCCTCCACTTTGCGGGAGTAATAATGAACTGTCCTCCACTGACTGCAATCTGCAGGAGTAATAATGAACCATCCTCCACTGACTGCAATCTGCAGGAGTAATAATGAACCATCCTCCACTGACTGCAATCTGCGGAAGTAATAATGAACGGTGTTCCACTGACTTCAATCTGCGGGAGTAATAATGAACAATCCTCCACTGACTGCAATTTGCAGGAGTAATAGTGAACCGTCCTCCATTGACTGCAATTTGCAGGAGTAAAAATGAATTGCCCTCCACTGACTGCAATCTGCGGGAGTAATTATGAACTGCCCTCCACTGACTGCAATCTGCAAGAGTAATAATGAACCATCCTCCACTGAGTGCAATCTGCGGGAGTAATAATGAACTGCGTTGTACTGACTGCAATTTGCAGGAGAAATAATGAACCATCCTCCACTGACTGCAATATGTGGGAGTAATAATAAACTGTCCTGTACTGACTGCAATCTGTGGGAGTAATATCAAACCATCCTTCACTGACTGCACTTTGCGGGAGTAATAATGAACTGTCCTCCATTGACTGCAATTTGCGGGAGTAATAATGAACCATCCTCCACTGATTGCAACATGTGGGAGTAATAATGAACTGTCCTGTACTGACTGCAATCTGCGGGAGTAATAATGAACCATCCTCCACTGACTGCAATTTGCGGGAGTAATCATGAACCGTCCTCCACTGACTCAATTTGTGGGAGTAATCATGAACCGTCCTCCACTGACTACAATTTGCAGCAGTAATAATGAACTGCCCTCCACTGACTGCAACTTGAGGGAGTAATAATGAACCGTCCTCCACTGACTGCAATCTGCAGGAGTAATAATGAACCATCCTCCACTGACTGCAATCTGCGGGAGTAATAATGAACTGTGTTCCACTGACTTCAATCTGTGGGAGTAATAATGAACTGCGTTCTACTGACTGCAATTTGTGGGAGTAATAATGAACCATCCTCCACTGACTGCAATACGTGGGAGTAATAATGAACCATCCTCCACTGACTGCAATTTGCAGGAGTAATAATGAACTGTCCTGTACTGACTGCAATCTGTGGGAGTAATATTGAACCATCCTCTACCGACTGCAATATGTGGGAGTAATAATAAAGCGTCCTCCACTGACTGCAATTTGTAGGAGTAATAATGAAGCGTCCTCCACTGACTGCAATTTGTGGGAGTAACAATGAACTATCCTCCACTGACTGCAATTTGCAGGAGTAATAATGAACTGTCCTCCACTGACTGCAATTTACAGGAGTAATAGTGAACCGTCCTCCATTGACTGCAATTCACGGGAGTAAAAATGAACTGTCCTCCAGTGACTGCAATCTGCGGGAGTAATTATGAACTGTCCTCCACTGACTGCAATCTGCAGGAGTAATAATGAACCATCCTCCACTGACTGCAATCTGCGGGAGTAATAATGAACGGTGTTCCACTGACTTCAATCTGCAGGAGTAATAATGAACTATCCTCCACTGACTGCAATTTACAGGAGTAATAGTGAACCGTCCTCCATTGACTGCAATTTGCAGCAGTAAAAATGAATTGCCCTCCACTGACTGCAATCTGCGGGAGTAATCATGAACTGCCCTCCACTGACTGCAATCTGCAAGAGTAATAATGAACCATCCTCCACTGACTGCAATCTGCGGGAGTAATAATAAACTGTGTTCCACTGACTTCCATCTGCAGGAGTAATAATGAACTGCATTCTACTGACTGCAATTTGCGGGAGTAATAATGAACCATCCTCCACCGACTGCAATATGTGGGAGTAATAATGAACTGTCCTGTACTGACTGCAATCTGTGGGAGTAATATTGAACCATCCTCCACTGACTGCACTTTGCGGGAGTAATAATGAACTGTCCTCCACTGACTACAATTTGTGGGAGTAACAATGAACCATTCTCCACTGACTGCAATTTGCGGGAGTAATAATGAACTGTCCTCCACTGACTGCAAATTGCGGCAGTAATAATGAACTACCCTCCACAGACTGCAATTTGCGGCAGTAATAATGAACTGTCCTCCACTGACTGCAATTTGTGGCAGTAATAATGAACCATCCCCCAGTGACTGCAATTTGCAGGAGTAATAATGAACTATCCTCCACTGACTGCAATTTAAAGGAGTAATAGTGAACCGTCCTCCATTGACTGCAATCTGCGGGAGTAATTATGAACTGTCCTCCACTGACTGCAATTTGTGGGAGTAACAATGAACCATCCTCCACTGACTGCAATTTGCGGGAGTAATAATGAACTGTCCTGTACTGACTGTAACTTGTGGGAGTGATAGTGAACTGCCCTCCACTGATTGCAATTTGCAGGAGTAATAATGAACTGTCCTCCACTGACTGCAATCTGCAGGAGTAATAATGAACCATCCTCCACTGACTGCAATCTGAGGGAGTAATAATGAACTGTGTTCCACTGACTTCAATCTGCGGGAGTAATAATGAACTGCATTCTACTGACTGCAATTTGCGGGAGTAATAATGAACCATCCTCCACTGACTGCATACGTAGGAGTAATAATGAACTGTCCTGTACTGACTGCAATCTGCAGGAGTAATAATGAACCATCCTCCACTGACTGCAATCTGCAGGAGTAATAATGAACCATCCTCCACTGACTGCATTTTGCGGGAGTAATAATGAACTGTCCTCCACTGACTGCAATTTGCGGGAGTAATAATAAACTGTCCTGTACTGACTGCAATCTGTGGGAGTAATATTGAACCATCCTCCACTGACTGCACTTTGCGGGAGTAATAATGAACTGTCCTCCACTGACTGCAATTTGCGGGAGTAATAATGAACCATCCTCCACTGACTGCAATATGTGGGAGTAATAATGAACTGTCCTGTACTCCCTGCAATCTGCGGGAGTAATAATGAACCATCCTCCACTGACGACAATTTGTGGGAGTAACAATGAACTGTCCTCCACTGACTGCAATTTGCGGGAGTAATAATGAACTCTCCTGTACTGACTGCAATCTGCGGGAGTAATAATGAATTGATGTAATGTGATTAAGCTGCAGGAGAAATTTGGCTGCCTGCCAAAACTGCTGAATCTGATCTCATCCTTCCTCAGTAACCTGGTGGGTGAGGTCATCTATGACAGGCCAACAATGGAATCATTGGAGACCTGCGGTGGGCTCAATCGAGGGTGCATCTGACACTCTTTGACATATTCTTCTCTCTACTGCTGTCACATGCCTTCAGTTCATCAACAGAGGGTGTCCATGTCCCAATGCAGCAAGACCTGGACAACATCCAGGCTTGGGCTGACAAGTGGCAAGTAACATTCGTGCCACACAAGTGTCAGGCAACGACCATCTCCAACAAGAGAGAATCCACCCTTCGCCCCCCTTCACATTCAATGGCATTACCATAAGACGCGAGAGCAGAAGTAGGCCATTCGGCCCCTCGAGTCTACTCCGCCATTCATCGAGATCGTGGCTGATCTGATGATCCTCAACTCCGCTTTCCTGGCTTTTCCCACATAATCCTTGATTCCCTTACTGATTAAAAATCTGTCCAGCTCAGCCTGGAATATACTTAATGTCCCTGTCTCTACAGCCCTCTGCGGTAAAGAATTCCAGATTGACTACCCTCTGAGAGAAGAAATTCCTCCTCATCTCTGTTTTAAATGGACGACCCCCTTACTCTGAGATTATACCCTCTGGTCCTAGACTCTCCCACAAGGGGAAACAGCCTCTCACATCTCCCCTGTCAAGCCCCCTAAGAATCTTATATGTTTCAATAAGGTCACCTCTCATTCTTCTAAACTCCAACGAGTACAGGCCCAACCTACTCAACCTCTCCTCATAAGAAAATCCCTCCCTACCCGGGATCAACCTAGTGAACCTTCTCTGGACTGCCTCCAATGCCAGGATATCTTCCCTTAGATAAGGGGACCAAAACTGTTCACACTATTCTAGGTGTGGTCTAACCAGCACCTTGTATAGTTTTAGCGAGACTTCCCTATTTTTATACTCCATTCCCTTTGAAATAAAGGCCAACATTCCATTTCCCTTCCCTATTACCTGCCGAACTTGTATGTTAGCTTTTTGTGATTCATGCACGAGGACCCCCAGATCCCTCTGTGCTGCAGCTTTCTGCAGCCTTTCTCCATATAAATAATATTCAGCTCCTCTATTCTTCCTGCCAAAGTGCAGAACCTCACATTTTCCCACATTATATTCCACCTGCCACGTTTTTTCCCACTCACTTCACCTGTCTCTATCCCTCTGTAGACTCCTTGTGTCATCGTCACCACTTACCCTCCCACCTATTTGTGTGCATTCCACAAACTTGGCGATAGTACATTCACTTCCCTCATCCAAGTCTTTAATATATATTGTAAATAATTGTGGCCCCAGCGCTGATCCCTGTGGCACTCCACTAGTTACAGGTTCCCATCCTGAAAATGCCCCCCTTATTACAACTCTCTGTCTTCTATTAGTTAGCCAGTCCTCTATCCATGTTAATATACTACCCACAACACCAAGGGCTCTTATCTTATTAAGTAGCCTTATGTGCGGTACCTTATCGAATGCCTTTTGGAAACCCAAATATATTACATCTACTGATTCCCCTTTATCTATCCTGCTTGTTACCTCCTCAGAGAATTCGAATAATTACTTTTAGAATTCATTCACGGGATGTGGTCTTCGCTGGCTGGGCCAGTATTTATTGCCTATTCCTAGTTGCTTTTGAGGAGGTGATGGTGAGCTGCTTTCTTGAACCACTGCAGTCCCTGTGGTGTAGGTACACCCTCGGTGCTGTTATGAAGGGAGTTCCAGGATCTTGACTCAGTAACAGTGAAGGAATGTCTGATACACTTCCAAGTCAGGACGGTGAGTGACTTGGAGGGGAACTTCCAGGTGGTGGTGCTCCCCATGTGTCTGTTGCCCTTGTCCTTCTAGATGGTAGAGGTTGTGGGTTTGGAAGGTGCTGTCGAGGGAGACTTGGTGAATTTCTGCAGTGCATCTTGTAAATGGTACACACACTGCTGCTACTGTGCATCAGTGGTGGAGGGAGTGAATGTTTGTGGATGTGGTACCAATCAAGTGGGGCTGCTTTGTCCTGGACGGTGTCGAGCTTCTTGAGTGTTGTGGGAGCTGCACTCATCCAGGCAAGTGGGGAGTATTCCATCACACTCCTGACTTGTGCCTTGTAGATGGTGGACAGGCTTTAGGGAGTCAGGAGGTGAGTTACTCACCACAGGATTCCCAGCCTCTGACCTGCTCTTGTAGCCACAGTATTTATATGGCTGGTCCAGTTCAGTTTCTGATCAATGGTAACCCCCAGGATGTTGATAGTGGGGAGGATTCAGTGATGGTAATGCCATTGAACATCAAGGGGTGATGGTTGGATTCTCTCTTGTTGGAGTTGGTCATTGCCTGACACTTGTGTGGGGTGAATGTTACTTGCCTATTGTCAGCCCAAGCCTGGATATTGTCCAGGTCTTGCTGCATTTGGACATGGGCTGCTTCAGTATCTGAGGAGTCGCCAATGGTGCTGAACATTGTGCAACCACCAGCGAACATCCCCACTTCTGACCTTATGATGGAAGGAAGGTCAGCTGAAGATGGTTGGACTGAGGACACTACCCTGAGGAACTCCTGCAGTGATGTCCTGGAGCTGAGATGATTGACCCCCAACAACCACAACCATCTTCCTTTGTGCTGGGTATGACTCCAACCAGCGGAGAGTTTTCCCCCTGATTCCCATTGACCTTAGTTTTGCTAGGGCTCCTTGATGCCACACTCGGTCAAATGCTGCCTCGATGTCAAGGGCAGTCACTCTCACCTCACCTCGGGAGTTCAGCTCTTTTGTCCATGTTTGAACCAAGGCTGTAATGAGGTCAGGAACTGAGCGGCCCTGGCTGAACCCAAACTGGGCATCAGTGAGCAGGTTATTGCTAAGCAAGTGCTGCTTGACAGCACTGTCGATGACTCCTTCCATTACTTTACTGATGATGGACAGTAGACTGATGGGAAGGTAATTGGTCAGATTGGATTTGTCCTGCTTTTTGTGTATAGGACATACCTGGGCAATTCTCCACATAGTCGGGTAGATGCCAGTGTTGTAGCTGTACTGGAACAGCTTGGCTAGGGGTGCGACAAGTTCTGGAGCACAAGTCTTCAGTACTATTGCTGGAATGTTGTCAGGGCCCATAGCCTTTGCAGTATCCAGTGCCTTCAGTCGTTTCTCGATATCATGTGGAGTGAATCGAATTGACTGAAGACTGGCATCAGTGATGCTGGGGACCTCCGGAGGAGGCCGAGATGGATCATCCACTCAGCAGTTCTGGCTGAAGATTGCAGCGAATGCTTCAGCCTTATCTTTTGGCACTGATGTGCTGGGCTCCTCCAGCATTGAGGATGGGGATATTTGTGGAGCCTATTCCTCCTGTGAGTTGTTTAATTGTCCACCACCATTCAGGACTGCAGAGCTTAGATCTGATCCATTGGTTGTGGAATCGCTTGGCTCTGTCTATCGCTTGCCGCTTATGCTGTCTGACACACAAGCAGTCCTGTGTTATAGCTTCACCGGGTTGACACCTCATTTTTAGGTCTACCTGGTGCTGTTCCTGGCATGTCCTCCTGCACTCTTCATTGAACCCAGGGTTGATCCCCAGGCTTGATGGTAATGGTAGAATGGGGGATATGCTGGGCCGTGAGGTTACAGGTTGTGTTCGAGTACAGTTCTGCTGCTGCTGATGGTCCACAGCACCTCATGGGTGCCCAGTCTTTGAGTTGCTAGATCTGTTCGACATCTATCCCATTTAGCAAGGTGGTAGTGCCACACAACACGATGTTGGGTGTATCCTCAATGTGAAGGTGGGATTTCGTCTCCACAATGACTGTGTGGTGGTCACTGCTACCAATACATGGACAGATGCACCTGTGGTTCAGACCCAGTCTAGCAGCTATGTCCTTTAGGACTCGGCCAGCTCGGTCAGTAGTGGTGCTACCCAGCCGCTCTCGGTGACGGACATTGAAGTCCCCCCCACCCAGAGTACATTCTGCGCCCTCGCCACCCTCAGTGCTTCCTCCAAGTGGTGTTCAACACGGAGGAGGCACTGATTCACCAGCTGAGGGAGGGGGTAATCAGCTGGAGGTTTCCTTGCCCACCTTTGACCTGATGCCAAGAGACCTCATGGTGGTACAGAGTCAATGTTGAGGACTCCCAGGGCAACTCCCTCCCGACTGTATACCACTGTGTCACCGCCACCTCTGCTGGGACAGGACATACCCAGGGATGGTGATGGTGGAGCCTGGGACATTATCTGTAAGCTAGGATTCTGTATGCATGGCTGTGTCAGGCTGTTGCTTGACCAGTCCGTGAGACCAGCTCTCCCAACTATGGCACAAGCCCCCAGATGTTAGTGAGGAGGACTCTGCAGGGTCGACAGGGCTGAGACTGGGTCGATGCCGGGCGGTCCGTCTGGTTTCATTCCTTTTTTTGTGACTTTGTAGCGGTTTGATGTCACCGAGCAGCTCTCTAGACCATTTCGGAGGACGTTTTTAAGAGTCATGAGCAGGCCGGTTAAGGAAGGCAGATTTTGTTCCCTGAAGGGGCATCAGTGAACCAGATGGGTTTTTACACCAATCGATTCACGGTCAGCGTCGGATTTTTAATCCCAGATTTTCATTTGGGTCTCTGGATTACTAGCCCAGTGACGATACCACTACGCCATCGCCTCCCCCTGGTGAAAGGGAAATCACGTTTGACCAATTGATTAGAGCTCTTTGAAAGAGTCACACGTGCGGTGGATAAGGGGAACCTGTAGATGTGCTGTACTTAGATTTCCAGAAGGCATTTGATAAGGTGCCACATCAAAGAGTATTGCGGAACATGAAAGCTCATGGTGTGAGGGGGGGTAACGTATTAGCCTGGATGGAAGATTGACTGGCTAACAGGAGGCAGAGAGTAGGTATAAATGGGTCTTTTTTCAGGTTGGCAGGGTGTGACGAGCGGTGTGCCACAGGGACCAGCGCTGGGGCCTCACCTGTTTACAATTTATACAAATGACTTGGATGGAGGGACTGAATGAATGGTGGCTAAATTTGCTGATGACATATAGATAAGTAGGAAAGTAAATTGTGAGGAGCAAGTAGGGAGGATACAAAGGGACATGGATGGGTTAAGTGAGCGGGCAAAGATCTGGCGAATGGAGTATAACGTGGGAAAATGTGAAATTGTCCATTTTGGCAGGAAGAATAAAAAAAGCTTATCTAAATGGTGAGAGATTGCAGAGCTCTGAGGTGCAGAGGGATCTGGGTGTCCTAGTGCATGAATCACAGAAGGTCAGTATGAAGTGTATTATCTAAATGGTGAGAGATTGCAGAGCTCTGAGGCGCAGAGGGATCTGGGTGTCCTAGTGCATGAATCACAGAAGGTTAGTATGAAGTGTATTATCTAAATGGTGAGAGATTGCAGAGCTCTGAGACACAGAGGGATCTGGGTGTCCTAGTGCATGAATCACAGAAGGTTAGTATGAAGTGTATTATCTAAATGGTGAGAGATTGCAGAGCTCTGAGGTGCAGAGGGATCTGGGTGTCCTAGTGCATGAATCACAGAAGGTTAGTACGAAGCGTATTATCTAAATGGTGAGAGATTGCAGAGCTCTGAGGCGCAGAGGGATCTGGGTGTCCTAGTGCATGAATCACAGGTTAGTATGAAGTGTATTATCTAAATGGTGAGAGATTGCAGAGCTCTGAGGCACAGAGGGATCTGGGTGTCCTAGTGCATGAATCACAGAAGGTTAGTATGAAGTGTATTATCTAAATGGTGAGAGATTGCAAAGCTCTGAGACGCAGAGGGATCTGGGTGTCCTAGTGCATGAATCACAGAAGGTTAGTATGAAGTGTGTTATCTAAATGGTGAGAGATTGCAGAGCTCTGAGGCGCAGAGGGATCTGGGTGTCCTAGTGCATGAATCACAGAAGGTTAGTATGAAGTGTATTATCTAAATGGTAAGAGATTGCAGAGCTCTGAGATGCAGAGGGATCTGGGTGTCCTAATGCATGAATCACAGAAGGTTAGTATGAAGTGTATTATCTAAGTGGAGAGAGATCGCAGAGCTCTGAGGTGCAGAGGGATCTGGGTGTCCTAGTGCATGAATCACAGAAGGTTAGTATGAAGTGTATTATCTAAATGGTGAGAGATTGCAGAGCTCTTGAGGTGCAGAGGGATCTGGGTGTCCTAGTGCATGAATCACAGGTTAGTATGAAGTGTATTATCTAAATGGTGAGAGATTGCAGAGCTCTGAGGCACAGAGGGATCTGGGTGTCCTAGTGCATGAATCACAGAAGGTTAGTATGAAGCGTATTATCTAAATGGTGAGAGACTGCAGAGCTCTGAGGTGCAGAGGGATCTGGGTGTCCTAGTGCATGAATCACAGAAGGTTAGTATGAAGTGTATTATCTAAATGGTGAGAGATTGCAGAGCTCTGAGACACAGAGGGATCTGGGTGTCCTAGTGCATGAATCACAAAAGGCTGGTATGCAGGTACAGCAAGTAATTAGGAAAGCTAATAGAATGTTATCATTTATTATGAGGGGAATTGATTACAAAAGTAGGGAGGTTATGCTTCAGTTGTACAGGGCACTAGTGAGATCACATCTGGAGTCCTGTGTACACTGTTGGTCTCATTATTTAAGGAAGGATGTAAATGTGTTAGAAGCAGTTCAGAGACTGTTTACCAGACTAATATAGGAATGGGCGGGTTTTGTTATGAGGAAAGGTCGGACAGGTTAGGCTCGTGTCGCTGGAGTTTAGAAGAGTGAGGGGGACTCGATTGAAACCTTTAAGATCCTGAGGGGACTTGACAGGGTGGGATGTGGAGAGGAGGTTTCCTCTTGTGGGAGAATCTAGAACGAGGGGGGGGGGTCACTGTTTAAAAATAAGGGGTCACTTATTTAAGACAGAGATGAGGAGAATTTTTTTCTCTCAGAGGGTGGTGAGTCTTCCTGAAAAGGCGATGGAAGGGGCGACTTTGAATATATTTAAGGCAGAGCGAGACAGATTCTTGATCAACAAGGGGGTGAAAGGCTGCCGGGGCGGGGGGAGGGGGGGGGGGGTCGGCGGGTAGGTGGAGTGGAGGTTACGATCAGATCGACCATGATCGTATTGAACAGTGGAGCAGGCTCGAAGGGCCGAGGGGTCTACTCCTCCTAATTCACCTGACTATCCTCCACTGACTGCACTTTGCTGGGGGGGGGGGGGGGGGGGTGTGGGGGAGGGGGTGGGGGCGGTGACGAGCGAGGTGTAAGGGGGTAAATTGAGTAGTGCGATGTGACTATCCCCCACCGACTGCAATCTGCGGATGTGGTGGTGGGGGGGGGATGGAATAATGAATTAGTGCCATGTGACTATCCTCCACTGACTGCACTTTGCTGGGGGGGGGGGGGGGGTGTGGGGGGAGGGGGGGGGGGGGGCACTGACTTCAACTCGCCGGGGGTGGTTTAAGGAATAAGTAGCCGTTCATTAGTACAGAACTTGAGTACTGCCGAGCAGAAGAGAGACGTCGAAGCTTTTCGTCTTGCACGCATCAGAATACCAGGGTAAGGGGAAAACAACAATTTATACCGCATGGGAAGAGAGCGCTGGTTGGTTGGCCAGCGGACTCTGACTGGTTGAGGCGTTGCCATGGAGAGTATCCACCAGTGGGGGGGTGGCTGACAGGTACAGGATAAACTGTTGTTACCCACCCCACCCCAATCATTGGTATTCTGGCCAAGTGTCCTGATGAGTGCAAGGCGCAAAGCTTCGACATGTCTCTTTTTCCAGCAATCATCATCAAGGATTCGTGTCACCTGACTGTCCTCCGCCCAGCGACCAGACTACGTCATGTCGAGGGGCGGGTAAAGAGGGAGAGACAGACAATCGGCAGGTCACGTGGGGTCGGCGACGACTCTCCGAGCCGTGATTGGCGGAGCGGAGGAAAGGGGGCGGAGTGAGGGACGTGTCGGTCGGTCGGTCGCGCACGGGGCCGGGGAGGGGGTGGGTCGCGCGCGCAAGAAACCGTCGAGCGCATGCGCCACGCCGGGGAATGGGTGTGGGGGGAGAGAGAGAGAGAGAGAGGAGGCGGGGCGACTAGCGCATGCGCACTGCCTGTCGGGCGGTTATTTTTCTCATTTTTTAAAATTTCTTTTTTTTAAAAAATGGAGATCGTTTCATTTTCAATTCCCTTATGGCTGTAGGACGTATTAAATCTTACGGACGATTACCACCAGCACCCTCCCCCCCCCCCACAAAACCCAAAACTTACCCTGATCCCGAAGGTCGGTCTAAATTTTCTGTTGTTCTGGTTTTTTTTTCCGCCGACGGGTGATTGACAGGGGGGAGCCGACCAATCAGATCACTTGGAGGTCCGGGCGAGGGGGCGGGGTCGTGTGTGAACGTGTGTTGGGGGCGGTGTAAGGGAGGCGACCAATCAGATCACTTGGAGGACCGGGGAGGCAGCGAGCGGGGTCGTGTGTGTTGTGGGTGGTGGAGAGGCAGGGGAGGCGACCAATCAGGTCCCTTGGAGGACCGGGCAAGGGGCGGGGTCGTGCGTGTGCGTTGAAGAGGGCGGGGAGGGGATGGCGACCAATCAGATCACTTGGAGGAACGGGCCGGGGGGGGCCGGAGGGACGAACGTGTGTATGTTGTGGGAGGGGCTTGGGAGGCGACCAATCAGATCACTCGGAGTACCGGGCCGGGGGGGGGCGGGGTCGTGTGTGTGTGTTTTGGGGCGGAGAGGGGAGGCGACCAATCAGATCACTTGGAGGACCGGGGAGTCAGGGAGCGGGGTCGTGTGTGTTGTGGGTGGTGGAGAGGCAGGGGAGGCGACCAATCAGGTCCCTTGGAGGACGGGGCAAGGGGGCGGGGTCGTGTGTGTGTGCGTTGAGGAGGGCGTGGATAGGAGGCGACCAATCAGATCACTTGGAGGACCGGGCAGGGGTTGGGGGCGGGGTCGTGTGTGTTGGTGGTTGGGGGGTGGGGTTTTGGGGGGGGTTGTGGAGGGGCAGCGACGGCGACCAATCAGATCACTTGGAGGACAGGGCGGGCGACGGTGCGGGGCCGTGATTCGTTGTTTGGTGGTTGGGGGGGGTGGGAGGTGAGAGGAGTCCAATCAGATCAAGGACGGGGCGGGGTCGTGTGTGTGTGTGTGTGTGTGTGTTTGTTGAGAGGGGGGGGGGCGGGGAGGCGACCAATCAGATCACTTGGAGGACCAGGCTGGGGGTGGGGGGGGGGCGGGGGAGGTCCCGGGAGGGGGCGGTGAGTGAGTGCGTGCGGAGGGTCCTCCAGCCAATGACGGTCGCCCCGGGAGGCGCGCGGTGGGCCGGACGGCGGGGGCCGGCCAATCGGCTCCCTGGGAGGACCGGGCGCGAGGGGAGGGGTGGGGTGGAGGTCCTCCAGCCAATGGCGTGGCGGCAGGGGGGCGGGGCCTGAGCTGCTGCAGGCTGCAGAGGCCCCTGTCTGCAGCCTTCATTGTCCTGTAGAACAAGAGAGAGAGAGGGGGTGTGTGTGAGTGTGAGTGTAGGGGGAGAGACAGAGAGGGAGGGTGCTGCAGGTAAGAGAGGGGAGGGGAGGGGAGGGGAGGGGGCTGTGGCTCTTTAACCCTCCTGGGGCATTTCACCATCATCATTAGGGAAAAGCATTAATCCAACCCTCTTGATGAAATGCACCAGGGCTGCTTTGCATGGGGCATTGCATTGTGCTTTACAACAATAATAAATGGACCCTTTCTCTCTCTCTCTCTCTCTCTCTCTCCCCCCCCCCGACTCTGCAGAGACCAAGGCAAGCAAAGCACCCCCTCCCACCCCCCTGCTTGCGTGGGCAGCCAACTTGAAGGGAAGAAAGGGCAGCTCCTCTTCTCTCCCATGTGAGTATTCGGGGCACTTGCGAAAGGGTGGGTGGGAAGTGGGGGGGGGGGGGGTTAGATCGGGGCCGTGTTAGCGCCTTGATCTCGGGGTATTTAAAGGGACAGTGCCTCCCTGTTGCGGCGTGTCGAGGGGTGGTTGGGAAAGGGGGGGTTAGATCGGGACTGTGTTAGCGCCTTGATCTCAGGGTATTTAAAGGGACAGTGCCTCCCTGTTGCAGCGTATCGAGGGGTGGTTGAGAAGGGGGATGGATCAGGACTGTGTTAGCGCCTTGTTCTCGGGGTATTTAAAGGGACAGTGCCTCCCTGTTGCGGCGTGTCGAGGGGTGGTTGGGAAGGAAGGTGGATCAGGACTGTGTTAGCGCCTTGATCTTAGGGTATTTAAAGGGACAGTGCCTCCCTGTTGCAGCGTATCGAGGGGTGGTTGAGAAGGGGGATGGATCAGGACTGTGTTAGCGCCTTGTTCTCGGGGTATTTAAAGGGACAGTGCCTCCCTGTTGCGGCGTGTCGAGGGGTGGTTGGGAAGGAAGGTGGATCAGGACTGTGTTAGCGCCTTGATCTTAGGGTATTTAAAGGGACAGTGCCTCCCTGTTGCAGCGTATCGAGGGGTGGTTGAGAAGGGGGGTTAGATCGGGACTATGTTAGCGCCTTGATCTCAGGGTATTTAAAGGGACAGTGCCTCCCTGTTACGGCGTATCAAGGGGTGGTTGGGAAGGAAGGTGGATTGGGACTGTGTTAGCGTCTTGATCTTAGGGTATTTAAAGGGACAGTGCCTCTCTGTTACGGTGTATCAAGGGGTGGTTGGGAAGTGGGGGTTAGATCGGGACTGTGTTAGCGCCTTGATCTCAGGGTATTTTAAGGGACAGTGCCTCCCTGTTGCAGTGTATCGATGGGTGGTTGGGAAGGAAGGTGGATCGGGACTGTGTTAGCGCCTTGATCTCAGGGTATTTAAAGGGACAGTGCTTCCCTGTTACGGCGTATCGAGGGGTGGTTGGGAAGTGGGGGTTAGATCAGGACTGTGTTAGCGCCTTGATCTCAGGGTATTTAAAGGGACAGTGCCTCCCTGTGTATGGGTAGAACTGAAAAACAAGAAAGGAGCATTGCTGGGGAGTGTACTGTAGGCCCCCAAACAGTCGGAGAGAAAGAGAAAAGTAGATACGGAGGTTAATTTCAGAGAAGTGTAAAAATAATAGGGTAGAGATAGTGGGAGATTTCAACTTCCCCAACATTAACGGGGTTATTCATGGTGTGATAGGTTTAGAGGGAGCGGAATTCCTTAAAATGCATCCGGGAGAGCTTTTTAAGCCAGTACGTAGAAGGTCCTATAAGAGAGGGGGCGGTCCTGGACTTAATTTTAGGGACTGAAGCCTGGCAAGTGGTAGAGGTATCGGTGGGGGGAGCATTTTGCAGATAGTGATCATAACTCAGATTCAAGGTTGTCATGGAAAAGGACAAGGATGGGCCAGAAATCAGAGTTCCAAATTGGGGTAAAGCCGATTTTAATAGGATCAGATGTGATTTAGCCAGAGCGGACTGGGAGCAGCTACTTTTAGGTAAATCTGCGTCAGAGCAGCGGGACTCATTCAAGAAGGAAGTAGGGAGAATACAGGGCCAACATATTCCAGTAAAGAGAAAGGGTGGGACCAACAAATCCAGGGAACTCTGGATGTCGAAGGATATACAGGTTTGGATAAAGAGAAAAGGGGAGGCTTACGGCAGATACTGAGGGCTCAAAACAATGGAAGCCTGAGGGTATAGAATGTGTAGGGGGGAACTTAAAAAGGAAATTAGGAGAGCAAAAAGGGGGCATGAATAAACATTGGCAGGTAAAATAAAGGAAGATCCAAAGTTATTAAGAGTAAGAGGATAACTAGGGAAAGAGTGGGGCCCATTAAGGACCATAGTGGTAATTTGTGTATGGAGCCGGAAGACGTCGGTAGGGTTCTAAATGAATACTTTGTGTTGTTGTTCACAAGCGAGAGGGACAACGTGGGTCTGGAAATCAGGCAGAAGGACTCTGATATAATTCAAGAAATTGGCATAGAAAGGGAGGAGGTTCTAAGTGGTCTGGCAGGCTTAAAAGTAGATAAATCTCCTGGCCCGGATGAAACGTATCCCAGGCTGTTGAGTGAGGCAAGGGAGGAGATAGCAGGGGCGCTGGCAATAATTTTCAATACCTTTCTGGCCGCAGGAGAGGTGTCAGAGGACTGGAGGACAGCCATTGTGGTACCGTTATTCAAGACGGGAGGAAAGGACAGGCCAGTCAGTCTAACCTCAATGGCGGCGAAACTATTGGAAGCAATTCTGAGGGACAGAGTTAATCTCCACTTGGAGAGGCAGGGATTAATCAAGGACAGTCAGCATGGTTTTGTTAAGGGGAGGTCATGTCTGACCAATTTGATTGAATTTTTCGAAGAGGTGACCAGATGTGTAAATGAGGGCGATGCATTTGACGTAGTCTACTTGGACTTCGGCAAGGCTTTAGATAAGGTCCCGCAGGGGAGACTGATAACGAAGGGAAGAGCCCATGGGATCCAAGGCAAATTGGATCCAGAATTGGCTGAGTGGCAGGAAACAGAGGTCAAGGGGTGTTTTTGTGACTGGATGTCTGTGTCCAATGGGGTTCCGCAGGGATCGGTGTTGGGTCCCTTGCTGTTTGTGGTATATATCAACGATCTAGACTTGAATGTAGGAGGGTTGATCAGTACGTTTGCAGGTGACACGAAAATTGGTGGGGTGGTAAATAGTGAGGAGGGTAGCCTTAGATTACAGGAGGATATAGACGGGCTGGTCAGATGGGCTGATCAGTGGCAAATGGAATTTAATCCGGATAAGTGTGAGGTGATGCCCCTGGGCAGGACAAACATGGCACGGGAATGGCGGGACCCTGGGAAATACCGAGGATCAGAGGGACCTTGCTGTGCATGTCCACCGGTCCCTTAAGGTAGTGGGGACAGGGAGATAAGGTGGTTAAGAAGGCATATTGGGATACTTGCCTTTATTAGCCGAGGCGTGGAATATAAGAGCAGGGAGGTTATGCCGGAACTGTATAAAACGCTGGTTAGGCCACAGCTAGAGTATTGCGTGCAGTTCTGGAATCTGCATTATAGGAAGGATGTAAAATAAGTGAATTATCTAAGTCGAGATGGCTGGGCAGGTGATGTGCTGTAGCTGTATGCTGTGGGAGCTGGCAGAACCCATTGCGAGCCGCAGTGACCACATCTGCAGCAAGTGCCAGTTGCTGGAGGAACTCCGGCTCAGAATTGATGAGCTGGATCCCGAGCTCCGGACAGTGCAGCACATCCGGGAGGGGGAGTGTTACCTGGACGCTTTGTATCAGGAGGCGGTCACACCCGGTAGTTTAAGTACCTCAAGTCCGGTCAGTGGTCAGGGTCAGCAGGGTGTGACGGCAGGTAGAGGGATCCTGTGTTCAGGAACAGAGGAGCCTCAGCTCTTGACCTTGTCCAACAGATACAAGGTACTTGCTCTCTGTGTGGATGAGGAACAGGGCTGGAGGGAGGATGAGCCAGCTGACCACATTACCCTGGCACAGGAGGCCATTCAAGAGGGGGGGAGCAAGAAGACAAGTGGTAGTTGTAGGGGATTCTATAATTAGGGGAATTGATAGCTTCCTTTGTAAGCAGGATCGAGAGTCCCGCATGGTATGTTGCCTGCCCGGTGCCAGGTTGAGGGACATCTCTGACCGGCTTGAAAGGATATCGGAGAGGGAGGGGGAGGATCCAGCTGTTGTGGTCCACGTCGGGACAGATAACATGGGTAAGACTGGGAAAGAGGACCTGTTTGGGGATTATCAGGAACTAGGAACTAAATTAAAGAACAGGTCCTCGAGGGTTATAATCTCCGGATTACTACCCGAGCCACGTGCAAATTGGCATAGGGACGTGAGAATAAGGGAAGTAAACACGTGGCTAAAGGAGTGGCGTGGGAAATGAGCTCGTGGCGCAAATTGAAATTGGCAGGTATGATGTGGTGGGCATCGCGGAGACATGGCTGCAAGGGGATCAGGACTGGGAGCTAAATATCCAAGGATATACATCCTGTCGAAAAGATGGGCAGGTTGGCAGAGGGGGTGGGGTTGCTTTGTTAGTAAGAAATGCAATTAAATCGATAGCAAGAAATGACGTGGGGTCAGATGATGTAGAATCTGTGCGGGGAGAGTTGAGGAACCGCAAAGGTAAAAAAAACCATAATGGGAGTGATGTACAGGCCTCCGAACAGTAGTCGGGATGTGGGGCACAAGATACACCAGGAGGTGGAAAAGGTGTGTAAGAAAGGCAAGGTTACAGTGATCATGGGGGATTTCACTATGCAGGTAGACTGGGAAAATCCGGTTGGTAGTGGATCCCAAGAAAAGGAATTTGTGGAATGTCTACGAGGTGGCTTTTTGGAGCAGCTTGTGGTGGAGCCCCACCAGGGAACAGGCAATTCTAGATTTAGTGATGTGTAATGAGGCAGATTTGATAAGGGAGCTTAAGGTGAAGGAACCCTTAGGAGGAAGTGACTATAGTATGATCGAATTTACCCTGCAATTCGAGAGGAAAAAGCTGGGATCAGATGTAAAGGTATTACAGTGGAATAAAGGCAACTACAGAGGCATGAGGGAGGAGCTGGCCAGAATTGGCTGGGAGATGAGCCTAGCAGGAAAGACAGTGGAACAGCAATGGCAGGAGTTTCTGGGAGTAATTTGGGAGACACAGCAAGAATTCATCCCTAGGAAGAAGAAGCATACTAAAGGGAGGACGAGGCAACCATGGCTGACAAGGGAAGTCAGGGACAGCGTAAAAGCTAAAGAGAAAGCATACAATGCGGCGAAGAGCAGTGGGAAACCAGGGGATTGGGAAGTCTACAAAGACCAACAGAGGACAATTAAAAAAGAAATAAGGAGGGAGAAGATTAAATATGAGGGTAAACTAGCCAGTAATATAAAAGAAGATTGCAAGAGTGTTTTTTAGATATATAAGGGGTAAGAGAGAGGCAAAAGTGGACATTGGGCCGCTGGAAAATGACGCTGGAGAAGTAGTAGTGGGGAACAAAGAAATGGCGGAGGAGCTGAATAAATACTTTGCGTCAGTCTTCACAGTGGAAGATAAGAGTGACATCCCCAAAGTTCAAGAGAGTCGGGGGGCAGAGGTGAGTATGGTGGCCATTACCAGGGAGAAGGTGCTAGGAAAACTGAAAGGTCTGAAGGTGGATAAATCACCTGGACCTGATAGATTACACTCCAGAGTTCTGAAGGAGATAGCTGAAGAGATAGTGGAGGCGTTAGTGGTGATCTTTCAGGAATCACTGGAGTCAGGGAGGGTCCCAGAGGACTGGAAAATCGCTAATGTAACCCCCCCTGTTTAAGAAGGGAGTGAGGCAAAAGACAGGAAATTACAGGCCGATTCGCCTGACCTCGGTCGTTGGTAAGATTTTAGAGTCCGTTATTAAGGATGAGATTTCAGAATACTTGGAAGTGCATGGTAAAATTGGGCAAAGTCAGCATGGTTTCATCAAGGGGAGGTCATGCCTGACAAATCTGTTAGAATTCTTTGAGGAGGTAACAAGTAGGTTAGACAAAGGAGAGCCAATGGATGTTATCTACCTGGACTTCCAGAAGGCCTTTGACAAGGTGCCGCACAGGAGGCTGCTCAGTAAGATAAGAGCCCATGGTGTTAGAGGCAAGGTACTAGCATGGATAGAAGATTGGCTGTCTGGCAGGAGGCAGAGAGTGGGGATAAGGGGGTCCTTCACAGGATGGCAGCCGGTGACTAGTGGAGTTCCGCAGGGGTCAGTGTTGGGACCACAACTTTTCACTTTATACATTAATGATCTAGATGAAGGAACTGAGGGCATCCTGGCTAAGTTTGCAGATGATACAAAGATAGGTGGAGGGACAGGTAGTATTGAGGAGGCGGGGAGGCTGCAGAAGGATTTGGACAGGTTAGGAGAATGGGCGAAGAAGCGGCAGATGGAATACAACGTGGGGAAGTGTGAGGTCATGGACTTTGGTAGGAAGAATAGAGGCATGGACTATTTTCTAAATGGGGAGAGAATGCCGAAATCTGGAGTGCAAAGGGACTTGGGAGTCCTAGTCCAGGATTCTCTTAAGGTTAACTTGCAGGTTGAGTCGGTAGTTAGGAAGGCACATGCAATGTTGGCATTTATTTCGAGAGGACTAGAATATAAAAGCAGGGATGTGCTGCTGAGGCTTTATATAAGGCTCTGGTCAGACCACATTTAGAATATTGTGAGCGATTCTGGGCCCTGTGTATCTCAGGAAGGATGTGCTGGCCCTGGAGAGGGGTCCAGAGGAGGTTCACGAAAACGATCCCAGGAATGAAAAGGCTTTAACATATGAGGAACGTTTGAGGACTCTGGGTCTATACTCGATGGATTGGGACTGTGTTAGCGCCTTCGATCTCAGGCTACTTAAAGGGACAGGGCCTCCCTGTTCCGGTGGTATCGACGGGCGCGATGCTGGGAATGTTGGCTTTTATACCCGGAGGAGGTGGGGGGTGGGGTGGGGGGGGGTGGGGGTGGGGGGTCCGGAATGCGCTGCCTGGGAGGGGAGGTTGGTGGAGGTGGGTTAGCCTCACGCCCTCTTTACAAAGCGCCTGGGTGAGCGCTCGGCACCTCGTAACATTCAAGGCTATGGTTGGGGGGGGGGGGGTGGGGGGGGGGTGGTGGGGGAGCGCTGGTGAATGGGGTTCGGTCGAGTCGGTAGGTCAGGTGTGTCGGTGCGTTCTCGAAGGGCCCCTTCTGCACTCTGTGTGATTCCGCAGACGACCGAGGGCCGAGTCGGACACGTTTCTGATCGACGAGGGAGCCGAGGCTCGTGGGCGGGGTTGGGAAGCGGAGTTGAGGCCACGGTCGGATCCGGCTGCGATCCCAGCGACTGGCGGAGCAGGCTCGAGGGGCTGAATGGCCTCCTACCGCTCCTAAGTCCTGTCCTTCCCTTCCCCTGCCAATACGCGCCCCCCCCACCACCCCCCCACAGCGGAGCAGGCTTCGAGTTTGTCCCCATTGGAGTCGAGAAGAACGAGAGGTGATCTTATTGAAATGCATCAGATCCGGAGGGGTTTTGATGGGGTAGATACCGGGAGGCTCGTAGGGGAGCCTGGAACCAGGGGACGCGATTTCAAGAATTAAGAGCTCCGCCGTTTAAGATTGAGAAGAGGAAAATGTGTTTTACTTCCAGCAGATGGTTGCTGTGTGGAATTGGCTTCCTCGGAGACCAGCGGGTGTTGACTTTTACTCAAGGCCGAGTTGGGCTGATTTTTGACTGACGAGGGGTGGTTTGAGGTTCGTGGCGGGTGGAGGGGGGGAGGTGTTGAGTGCTGGGGGAGGGAGGGGGTGCAGAGCGGATTGGAGACCACAATCGGATGAGGCGTGATCTTAACGAAAGGCGGAGAGCGGGGCTGCAGCGGTTCGAGGGGGGCGGGGCTCGCTACTGCCTCCTCCAGGGCGATCAAGGGAAGGGCATGACACCTCAGGGAGGATACGTTGGTACTGGTCCCCGGGAGGGAGGGAGGGAGGGAGCGAGCGAGGGCAGGGAACGTTCACCAGGATGGATAGCCGGACACCGAGCGTCAGATTACGAGGGGGGAGATTTCACGGACTCCCAGGGTTGCGTTTCCAGGAATTTAGTAGGTTACGGGAGGTGGGGGGGGTGCGATTGGATAGAAGGTTTTGAGATATTAAGGGTGACTGCGAGGGTCGAGAGAGAGAGAGAAACTATTCCCGCTGGTCCGGGGAGTCTGGGACTAGAGGGAAGAGTCTAAACATTACAGCCAAGTCTCTTAGAAGGGAAATTGGAACACACTTTGGGTCCATGAGACGTAAGACCAGAAGAGTAGGCCATTCGGCCCATCGAGTCTGCTCCGCCATTCAGTGAGATCGTGGCTGTTCTGATAATCCTCAACTCCACTTTCCTGCCTTTTCCCCATAATCCTTGATTCCCTTACTGATTAAAAATCTATCTCAGCCTTGAATATACTCAACGACCCTGTCTCGACAGCCCTCTGCGGTAAAGAATTCCACAGACTGACTACCCTCTGAGAAGAAATTCCTCCTCATCTCTGTCTTAAGTGGACGATCCCTTTACTCTGAGATTATACCCTCTGGTCCTAGACTCTCCCACAAGGGGAAACAGCCTCTCACATCTCCCCTGTCAAGCCCCCTAAGAATCTTATATGTTTCAATAAGGTCACCTCTCATTCTTCTAAACTCCAACGAGCACAGGCCCAACCTACTCAACCACTCCTCATAAGAAAATCCCTCCCTACCCGGGATCAACCTAGTGAACCTTCTCTGGACTGCCTCCAACGCCAGGATATCTTCCCTTAGATAAGGGGACCAAAACTGTTCACGGTATTCTAGGTGTGGTCTAACCAGCGCCTTGTATAGTTTTAGCGAGACTTCCCTATTTTTATACTCCATTCCCTTTGAAATAAAGGCCAATATTCCCTTTGCCTTCCCTATTACCTGCCGAACTTGTATGTTAGCTTTTTGTGATTCATGCACGAGGACCCCCAGATCCCTCTGTGCTGCAGCTTTCTGCAGCCTTTCTCCATATAAATAATATTCAGCTCCTCTATTCTTCCTGCCAAAGTGCAGAACCTCACATTTCCCCACATTATATTCCACCTGCCAAGTTTTTTCCCACTCACTTCACCTGTCTCTATCCCTCTGTAGACTCCTTGTGTCATCGTCACCACTTACCCTCCCACCTATTTGTGTGTCATCCACAAACTGCAGATGACACAAAGATAGGTGGAGGGACAGGTAGTATTGAGGAGGCGGGGAGGCTGCTGAAGGATTTGGACAGGTTAGGAGAATGGGCAGAGAAGTGGCAGATGGAACACAACGTGGGGAAGTGTGAGGTCATGCACTTTGTTAGGAAGAATAGAGGCATGGACTATTTTCTAAATGGGGAGAGAATTCAGAAATCTGGAGTGCAAAGGGACTTGGGAGTCCTAGTCCAGGATTCTCTTAAGGTTAACTTGCAGGTTGAGTCGGTAGTTAGGAAGGCAAATGCAATGCTGGCATTTATTTCGAGAGGACTAGAATATAAAAGCAGGGATGTGCCGCTGAGGCTTTATATAAGGCTCTGGTCAGACCACATTTAGAATATTGTGAGCAATTTTGGGCCCCGTGTATCTCAGGAAGGATGTGCCGGCCCTGGAGAGGGTCCAGAGGAGGTTCACGAAGAACGATCCCAGGAATGAAAGGCTTAACATATGAGGAACGTTTGAGGACTCTGGGTCTGTACTCGATGGAGTTTAGAAGGATGAGGAGGGGGGGGGATCTGATTGAGACTTACAGAATACTGAAAGGCCTGGATAGAGTGGGACGTGGGGGAAGATGTTTCCATTAGTAGGAGAGACTCGGACCCGAGGGACACAGCCTCAGAGTAAAGGGAAGACCTTTTAGGACAGAGATGAGGAGAAACTTCTTTAGCCAGAGCGTGGTGAATCTCTGGAATTCATTACCACAGAAGGCTGTGGAGGCCGGGTCATTGAGTGTATTTAAGATCGAGATAGACAGGTTCTTGATGGGTAAGGGGGTCAAAGGTGACGGGGAGAAGGCGGGAGAATGGGGGTTGAGAAACTTATCAGCCAAGATTGAATGGCGGAGCAGACTCGATGGGCCGATTGGCCTAATTTCTGCTCCTATGGTCTTATGGTCTAAACTTGGCTGCAGTACATTCACTCCCCCCCCCCACCTAAATCATGAAGAGGGACATACTTGCACTGGAGGCAGGTTCGGAGAAGGTTCACGCGGCCGATTCCCGGGACGAAGGGGGGGGGTTTGTCTTACGAGGCGAGGTTGGGCCCTGTACCCATTGGAGTTTAGCAGAACGAGACGGGGGGGGGGGGGTCTTATTGAAACAGATAAAATCCTGAGGTGAGGGGTTCGACAGGGTGGAGGCTGAGAGGATGTTTCCCCCCACCCCCCCCCCCACCCCCTTCCCCCCATCGCGGGGGGAGAATCTAGAACGCGTGGGGAGGAGGGGAGGGGGCGGGGACACAGTTTCAGAATAAGGGGTCTCCCGTCAGAGATGGAGACGAGGAGGAATTCCCCCTCTCGGAGGGTCGTCAGTCGGTGGAACTCCCCCCCCCCCCCCCTTCCCCAAGAGAGCGGTGGAGGCCGTGTCACTGAACATACTCGAGGCCGAGTTAGACAGATTTCTGATCGTCGAGGTGGGGGGGTGGATGAAGGGGACAGACAGGAAAGCGGAGGTAAGCCCACAGTCAGATGAGCCGTGATCTTATTGAACGGGGACGAGCAAGCTCGAGGGGCTGAATGGCCTCCTCTTGAAATGCCCATTGTTGGGTCCAACCTGCCTCCACCAGGATGTTTCTTTCCGGACCCCAATTTTTTTCCCGGCGTCCCTTTAGCTCCTTTTGCCCATTATTTCGAATCTGTGCCCTCTCGTTCTTGATGCTCTTTTGAGTGGGAAACAGCTTCTCACTCTTTACCCTGTCCATGCCTCCCCCCGCCCCCCCATCGGGATCTCGAATACCTCCATCCAGTCTACTCTCGGCCTTCTTTTCTCCAGGGAAAACAGCCCCAACCTCTCCGATCTCCCCCCTGCCCCGCCCCCACAGCTATGGTTCCTCATCCCGGGAATCATTCTTGTGAAGCTCATCTGTACTAGGCAGGGGGAGGAGGAACACAGAATGTTAGCAGAGTAGGGACGCGTGATGATACAGTAAAACAATCAAGTCAGAGGGAGTACAGCTATAATAAGCTTCAAGGGAGCAAGGCAAGGCCAGATGGCCTCTACTTTAATGCCAGGAGTATTACAGGTAAAACGGATGAGTTAAGGGTGAGGATTGACACCTGGAATTGTGATTATAGTAGCCATCACCGAGACGTGGTTGAGGGAGTGGCAGGATTGGCAGCTCAGCATTCCGGGATATAGCGTCTTCAGGCGAGACAGGGGGGGGTGGTAAAAGAGGAGCAGGCGTTGCGTTATTAGTTAAGGAGTCAGTTACTGCAGTAAGGAGAGATGATATCTCGGAGGGGGCATCTAATGAAGGTTTGTGGATGGAGCTTAGGAATAAAAAAGGGGCAGCCACATTGTTGGGTGTTTATTATAGACCCCCAGATAGTCAGCGGGAAATTGAGGAGCAAATATGTGCACAATTTGCAGAGGTGTGTAAAAACAATAACAATAGGGTAATTATATTAGGTGATTTCAACTTTCCCAACATTAATTGGGATAGAATAGTGTTATAGGCTTGGATGGAGTGGATTTCTTGAAATGTGTACAGGAGAACTTTTTAGGTCAATATGTAGAGGGTCCAACAAGGGACGGCGCATTGCTGGACCTAATTCTGGAGAATGAAGCTGGACAGGTGGCTGAGGTGGTGGTGGGGGAGCATTTTAGCAATAGCGACCACAACGTAGTACAGTTTAAGTTTGTTATGGACAAAGAAATCGACAAGTTGCAAAAAAATGTTTTGGATTGGGGGAGAGCGGATTTTAGTAAAATAAGGCAGGATCTGGCCAAGGTAGACTGGGAACAGTTACTTGTGGGGAAATCTACAGAGCAACAGTGGGGGGTGTTCAAAAAGGAAATGGGGAGGGTACAGGCTCAACATGTTTCCTCTAGGGTGATAGGAAGGAGTAACAGGCCCAGAGAACCATGAATGACCAGAGATATTCAGGTTATGAATGAGAAGGAAAAGAGAGGCTTTTAGCAGGTACAAGGGAAGCAGATCAGCAGAGGCATTAGTGGAGTACAGACAGTGCAGGGTGGAGCTTAAGAAAGCAATTAGGAGAGCAAAGAGGGGATATGAGAAACTCTGGCTGGTAAAAGTAGGGAAAATCCCAAGATATTCTGTAAGTATATCAATGGGAAGAGGATAACTAGGGAAAGAGTAGGGCCTATAAGGGACCAAGGGAGAAGTCTATGGGTGAAGACAGAGGACATCGCTAGAGTGTTGAATGAATACTTCACATCTGTCTTCACTCAAGAGAATGAGGATGAAGGTATCGAACTCGGGGAGAGAGACTACAAGGTTCTTAAGCAAATTGATATAGGGAGTGACAAGGTATTGGAGGCGTTAATAGTCTTAAAAGTGGACAAATCTCCAGGTCCGGGTGATTTGTGTCCCAGACTGCTGAGGGAGGCAAGGGAGGAGATCGCAGGGGCTCTGACCTGAATTTTGAATTCCTCTCTGGCCACGGGGGAGGTGCCAGAGGACTGGAGAACAGCTAATGCGGTTCCGCTGTTTAAGAAGGGTTGTAGAGATAAGCCAGGGAACTGCAGGCCAGTGAGTCTCACGTCAGTGGTAGGGAAACTATTGGAGAAAGTTCTGAAGGAGAGAATCCAGCTCCACTTGGAGAGGCGAGCTTTGATCAAGGATAGTCAGCATGGCTTTGTCAGAGGGAGGTCATGCCTAACAAATTGGATTGAATTTTTTGAGGAGGTGACCAGGTGTGTAGATGAGGGTAGTGCAGTGGATGTAGTTTATATGAATTTCAGCAAAGCCTTTGACAAGGTCCCACGTGGGAGACTTATAAAGAGGGCAAGTGCACTTGGGATACAGGGTAACTTGATAAAGTGGATTCAAAATTGGCTTAGTTGTAGGAGGCAGAGGGTGATGACAGAAGGATGCTTTAGTGACTGGAAGCCGATGTCCAGTGGTATACCACAGGGATCTGTGCTGAGTCCCCATTATTTGTCATTTATATAAACGACCTAGATGACTATGTAGGCGGGGGTAGGATTAGTAAGTTTGCGGATGACACAAAGATTGGTTAGCAATGAGGTTGAGTATCTTGGACTACAGGAAGATATAGACGGGATGGTCAAATGGGCAGATAAGTAGCAGATGGAATTTAACCCTGAAAAGTGAGGTGATACACTTTGGAAGGAGTAATTTGACAAGGAAGTACTCAATGAACGGCATGACACTAGGAAGTTCTGGGGAACAAATGGACCTTGGCATGTGTCCAAAGATCTCTGAAGGCGGAGGGGCATGTTAGTGGGTGTGGTGAAAAAGGCATATGGGACACTTGCCTTTATCAATCGAGGCACAGATTCCAAAAGTAGGGAGGTGATGTTGGAGTTGTATAGACCCTTGGTGAGGCCACAGCTGGAGTACTGGGTGCAGTTCTGGTCACCACATTATAGGAAGGATGTGATGGCACTGGAGGGGGTGCAGAGGAGATTCACCAGGATGTTGCCTGGGGATGAAACATTTAAGTGATGAAGAGAGGTTTGGATAGACTTGGGTTGTTTTCGTTGGAGCAGAGAAGACTGGGGGGCGACCTGATCGAGGTGTACAAGATTATGAGGGGCACGGACAGGGTGGATAGGGGAGCAGCTGTTCCCCTTAGTTGAAGGGTCAGTCACGAAGGGGCATAAGTTCAAGGTGAGGGGGGCAGGAGGTTTGCGGGGGGGGGAGATGTGAGGAGAAACTTTTTTACCCAGAAGGTGGTGAGGGTGTGGAATGCGCTGCCTGGGAGGGTGGTGGAGGTGGGTTAGCCTCACATCCTGTAAAAAGCCCCTGGACGAGCGCTCGGCACCTCCTAACATTCAAGGCTGTGGGGGCCAAGTGCTGGTCAATGGGGATTAGGGAGGTAGGTCAGGTGTTTCTCACAGTGTCGGTGCAGACTCGATGGGCCGAAGGGCCTCTTCTGCACTCTGTGATTCTGATACTCACTCCAATGCCTTCACATCCTTCCTCAAGTATGGTGCCCACAACTGGACGCCATGCTCCAGATGAGGCCTAACCAGCGCCTTATACAAGTTTAACATGACCTCCTTACTCTTGTACGCAATGCCTCTATTAATGAAGCCTAAGATACTATATGCTTTAATAACTGCTCCCTCAACATGCCCTGCCACCTTCAATTCCTTATGTACATATACACCGAGTTCCCTCTGTTCCTGCACCTCCTTTAGAGGTTCACCCTTTATTTTATACTGTCTCACCATACCTTTCCTGCCAAAATGAATCACATAGTCATGGGGGTCTACAGCACAGAAAAAGGCCCTTCGGCCCATCACGTCTGTACCGGTCAAACAAGCTCCTGACTTTTCTAATCCCATTTTCCAACACTAGGCCCCTAGCCTTGTATGCCAAGGTATCACAAGTGCACATCCAAATACTTCTTCAACGTTAGGAGGGTTTCTGCCTCTACCACCCTTTCAGGCCGTGAGTTTCAGATTCCCACCTCCCCCTGGGTGAAAAAATTCTTCCACACATCCCCTCCTAAACCTCCTGCCCCCTTACCTTAAATCTATGCCCCCTGGTTATTGACCCCTCCACCAAGGGGAAAAGTTCCTTCCTGTCTACCCTATCTATGCCCCTCATCATTTTATACACCTCAATCATGTCCTCCCTCAATCTCCTCCGCTCCAGGGAAAATAACCCCAGTCTATCCAATCTCTCCTCATAGCTAAAACTCTCCAGCCCAGGCAACATCCTGGTAAATCTCCTCTGCTCTCTCTCTAATGCAATTACATCCTTCCCTATAATGTGGATTCCAGAACTGCACGCAATACTCTAGCTGTGGCCTAACCAGCGTTTTATCCAGTTCCAGCATAACCTCCCTCTTATATTCTGTGCCTCGGCTAGTAGAGGCAAGTATCCCGTATGCCTTCTTACCCACCTTTTCTACCTGCCCCGCTACCTTAAGGGACCAGTGGACATGCACACCAAGGTCCCTCTGATCCTCGGTACTTCCCAGGGTCCTACCATTCGTTGTGTATTCCCGTGCCTTGCTTGTCCTGCCCAAGTGCATCACCTCACACTTATCCGGATTAAATTCCATTTGCCACTGACCAGCCCGTCTGATCACCTCACATTTCACTGCATTGAACTTTATCTGCCACTTGTCTGCCCAATCCACTACCGTGCCTATGTCCTTTTGAAGTTCAAGACGATCCTCATCACAGTTGTCAACATTTCTAATCTTCGTATCATCTGCAAAGGTTGAAATCATGCCCTGCGCACCACAGCCTGGTTCATTAATATATATATCAGGAAGAGCAAGGGTCCCAGCACTGACCCCTGGGTGAACTCCGAGACAAACCTCCCTCCGATCTGAAAAAACAACCACGTATCACGACTCTCTCTCTCTCCCGTCACTCTGCCAATTTCTGATCCAAGTGCCGACTTTCCCTTTCACTCCATGAGCTGGAATTTCGCTCGCAAAGTCTGTTGTGTGGCACTGTATCAAATGCCTTTTGAAAGTCCATGTACACCAGATCAACAATGTTGCCCTCATCAACCTTCTCAAAAAAAACTCCCAAGTTAGTGAAACGTGATTTTTCCCTTGATGAATCCATGCTGGCTTTCCTTAATTGTCTTGCACTCGTCCAAGTGACTATTGATTTTTGTCCCGAACTATAGTTTCCAGAAGTTTCCCTACCACTGAGGTCAAACTGACTGGCCCGTAGATGCCGGCATCATCCTTACACCCCTTTTTGAACCAGGGGTGTAACATTAGCGATTCTCCGGTCCTCTGGCACCTCCCCTCTGTCTAAGGACATCTGGATCATTACTGAGGGAAGTGAGAGTGGAAATTTCAGAGGGACTTCTGCAATTTCCACTCTCACTTCCCTCCGTACCCGGTCCTGGTACCTTGTCTATTTTAAGTAAAGGCAGCCTTTCTAGCACCACTCTTTGTTTCACCTCCCTTTTATTATGCGTCTGCTTATGGCAGACCAGAGGACTCCCTTTTATGTTCACTGCCAGCCTCTTTTCATGCTCTCTCCTCGCTCCCCTTGCTAGTTACTTCACTTCCTCTCTGGTCCTTCTGATATTCAGCCTGATTCTCCATTGTATTTTCCACCAGACATCTCGTCTTACGTGCACTCCTTAATTTGCATCTTCACCTATATCCCTCTCGTCATCCAGGGCGCTCTGGATGTACGACCTTTCCCCATCGATGGGAATACACCTCGACATGGCCTGCAATGCCTTCCTCCTTTGAAGGTGGCGCCCGTTGTTGAGCCGGTGCCTCTTCTGCCAACCTTTGACCCCAACTCGCTCGATTCTGATGCATTCCCATCCCGTCGAAGTTGGCTCCCACCCCCCCCCCCCCCCCCCGCCAATTAATGACCCCCCTGCTATGGATTGTTCTCTGTCCTTTTCCGCGATTAGCCCCAACCTCATGGTGCAGGAGTCACTGTCCCCTGGAGGGTCTCCCACTCGATATTCGACCCACTCGATCCAACTCGCTCCCCGGAACCAGGTCCATCAGCGTCTCTCGGACAGGAAGCTGACAGCCGCAGAGAGTTAACTTGAACTCGCTCCAGGAATTCGCGCCCCGCTAGTCCCTTTGCAAGATTTGCATCCCAGTCCATATTTGGATGATTGAAGTCCCCCATTATAATTGCTCTATAACTCTTGCGTCTCTCCATAATTTATTTGCGAATTTGTATCTCTACATCCCTTCCATTAGTTGGTGGTCTATACACTACACCGATCAATGTAGGTATCGGAGAGGGAACAGTTAAGAAGGCAAATGGCCTTCATAGCAAGAGGATTTGAGTTTTTTTTTGAAAAAATCATTCATTGGATGTGGGCGAGGCATTTATTGCCCAGCCCTAATTGCCCCCCTTGTTCAGAGGGCATTTAAGAGTCAATGCAGTGGGTCCGGTGTCAGCCAAGTAAGAAAGGCAGATTTCCTTCCCTAAAGGACATTAGTGAACCAGATGGGTTTTTACAACAATCGACAATGGTTTCATGGTCATCGTCAGTTTACAGAGATAGGGAGCGGTGTAGGGGGCTGGAGGAGGTTACGGAGATAGGGAGGGGTGTAGGGGCTGCAGGAGGTTACAGAGATAGGGAAGGGTGTAGGGGCTGGAGGAGGTTACAGAGATTGGGAGGGGTGTAGGGGGCTGGAGGAGGTTACAGAGATAGGGAGGGTTGTAGGGGCTGGAGGAGGTTACAGAGATTGGGAGGGGTGTAGGGGCTGGAGGAGGTTACAGAGATAGGGAGGGGTGTAGGGGCTGGAGGAGTTTACAGAGATAGGGAGGGGTGTAGGGGCTGGAGGAGGTTACAGAGATAGGGAGGTGTGTAGGAGACTGGAGGAGGTTACAGAGATAGGGAGGGGTGTAGGGGCTGGAGGAGGTTACAGAGATAGGGAGGGGTGTAGGGGCCGGAGGAGGTTACAGAGATAGGGAGGGGTGTAGGGGGCTGGAGGACGTTACAGAGATAGGGAGGGGTCTAGGGCCTGGAGGAGGTTACAGAGATAGGGAGGGTTGTAGAGGCTGGAGGAGGTTACAGAGATATGGAGGGATGTAGGGGACTGGAGGAGGTTACAGAGATAGGGAAGGTGTAGGGGCTGGAGGATGTTACAGAGATAGGGAGGGGTGTAGGGGCTGGAGGAGGTTACAGAGATTGGGGAAGGGTGTAGGGGCTGGAGGAGGTTACAGAGATTAGGGAGGGGTGTAGGGGCTGGAGGAGGTTACAGAGATAGGGAGGGGTGTAGGGGCCGGAGGAGGTTACAGAGATAGGGAGGTGTGTAGGAGACTGGAGGAGGTTACAGAGATAGGGAGGGGTGTAGGGGCTGGAGGAGGTTACAGAGATAGGGAGGGGTGTAGGGGCCGGAGGAGGTTACAGAGATAGGGAGGGGTGTAGGGGCTGGAGGAGGTTACAGAGATAGGGAGGGGTGTAGGGGGCTGGAGGACGTTACAGAGATAGGGAGGGGTCTAGGGCCTGGAGGAGGTTACAGAGATAGGGAGGGTTGTAGAGGCTGGAGGAGGTTACAGAGATATGGAGGGGTGTAGGGTCTGGAGGAGGTTAGAGATAGGGAGCGGTGTAGGGGCTGGAGGAGGTTACAGAGATAGGGAGGGGTGTAGGGGCTGGAGGAGTTTACAGAGATAGGGAGGGGTGTAGGGGCTGGAGGAGGTTACAGAGATAGGGAGTGGTGTAGGGGCTGGAGGAGATTACAGAGATAGGGAGGGGTGTAGAAGTTGGAGGTGGATACAGAGATATGGAGGGATGTAGGGGACTGGAGGAGGTTACAGAGATAAGGAGGGTGTAGGGGCTGGAGGAGGTTACAGAGATAAGGAGGGTGTAGGGGCTGGAGGAGGTTACTGAGATGGGGAGGGGTGTAGTGTCTGGAGGAGGTTACAGAGACAGGGAGGAGTGTAGGGGCTGGAGGAGGTTACAGAGATAGGGAGGGGTGTAGGGGCTGGAGGAGGTTACAGAGATAGGAATGGTTGTAGGGGCTGGAGGAGGTTACAGAGATAGGGAGGTTTGTAGTGTCTGGAGGAGGTTACAGAGATACGGATGGGTGTCGGAGCTGGAGGAGGTTTCAGAGATAGCGAGGGTTGTAGGGACTGGAGGAGTTTACAGAGATAGGGAGGTTTGTAGGGGATTGGAGGAGGTTACCGAGATAGGGAGGGGTGTAGGGGATTGGAGGAGGTTACAGAGATAGGGAGGTTTGTAGGGGGCTGGAGGAGGTTACAGAGATAGGGAGGGTTGTAGGGGCTAGAGGAGGTTAGAAAGATAGGGAGGGTTGTAGGGGCTAGAGGAGGTTAAGGAGATAGGGATGATTGAAGTGGCTGAAGGGTGTTACGTAGATAGGGAGGGTTATAGAGGCTGGAAGAGATTACAGAGATAAGGTTGGGTTGTCGGGGCTGGAGGTGTTTACAGAGATAGGGATGGTTGTAGGGACTGGAGGAGGTTACAGAGATATAGGGACGGGTGTAGGGACTACAGGAGGTTACAGAGATAGGGAGTGTTATCGGGGCTGGTGGAGGTTACAGAGATGGGGGGGTTATGGACTTTGGAGGATATTACAGGGATAGGGAGGATTGAAGTGGCTGGAGGAGATTACAGAGATATGGAGGGTTGTAGGGGCTAGAGGAGGTTACGGAGATAGGGATGGTTGAAGTGGCTGGAGGGTGTTACAGAGATAGGGAGGGGTGAAGGGGCTGGAGGGGGTTACAGTGATAGGGAGGGTTGTAGGGTCTGGAGGAGGTTACAAGATTGGGAGGGTTAATAGTGGCTGGAGGAGGTTACAGATATAGGGAGGGGTGTAGGGGCTGTTGGAGGATACAGTGATAGGGTGGGGTGTAGGGGCTTGAGGTTAAAGACAAAGCGAGGGTTATCGAGGTTGGAGGAGGTTACAGATATTGGGTGGGTTGTTGGGGCTGGAGGAGTTACAGGGATATGGAGGGTTATAGGGGCTGGAGGAGGTTACAGATATAGGGAGGATTGTAGGAGCTGGAGGAGGTTACAGAGATGGCGAGGGGTGTAGGATGCTGTAGAGGTTACAGAGATAGGGAGGGGTGTAGTGTCCGGAGGAGGTTACAGAGATAGGGAGGGGTGTCTGAGCTGAGGAGGTTTCAGAGATAGCGAGGGTTGTAGGGACTGGAGGAGTTTACAGAGTTAGGGAGGTTTGTAGGGATTGGAGGAGGTTACCGAGTTAGGGAGGGTTGTAGGGGATTGGAGGAGGTTACAGAGATCGGGAGGGTTGTAGGGGCTAGAGGAGGTTAGAAAGATAGGGAGGGTTGTAGGGGCTAGAGGAGGTTACGGAGATACGGATGGTTGAAGTTGCTGAAGGGAGTTACATAGATAGGGAGGGTTATAGAGGCTGGAAGAGATTACAGAGATAAGGGAGGGTTGTCGGGGCTGGAGGTGTTTACAGAGATAGGGATGGTTGTAGGGACTGGAGGAGGTTACAGAGATAGGGACGGTTGCAGAGGCTGGAGGAGGTTAGAGAGATAGGGAGGGTTGTAGGGGCTGGAGGAGGTTACGGAGATAGGGAGGGGGTGTAGGGGTTGGAGGAGGTTACAGAGATAGGGAGGGGTGTGAGGGCTGGAGGAGGTTACAGAGATAGGGAGGGTTGGGGCTAGAGGAGGTTAGAAAGATAGGGAGGGTTGTAGGGGCTGGAGGAGGTTACGGAGATACGGATGGTTGAAGTGGCTGAAGGGTGTTACATAGATAGGGAGGGTTATAGAGGCTGGAGGAGATTACAGAGATAAGGGAGGGTTGTCAGTGCTGGAGCTGTTTACAGAGAGAGGGATGGTTGTAGGGACTGGAGGAGGTTACAGAGTTAGGGAGGGGTGTAGGAGCTGGAGGTGGTTACAGAGATAAGGAGGGCTGTAGGTGGCTGGAGGAGGTTACAGAGATAGGGAGGGTTGTAGGGACTGGTGGAGGTTACAGAGATAGGGAGGGGTGTAGGGGGCTGGAGGAGGTTACAGAGATAGCGAGTGTTGTAGGGGCTGGAGGAGGTTACAGAGATAGGGAGGGGTGTAGGGGCTACAGGAGGTTACAGAGATATGGAGTGTTATCGGGGCTGGTGGAGGTTACAGAGATGGGGGGAGTTATGGGCTTTGGAGGATATTACAGGGATAGGGAGGATTGAAGTGGCTGGAGAGGTTACAGAGATATGGAGGGTTGTAGGGGCTAGAGGACGTTACGGAGATAGGGATGGTTGAACTGGCTGGAGGGTGTTACAGGGATAGGGAGGGGTGTGGGGGATGGAGGGGGTTACAGTGGTAGGGAGGGGAGTAGAGGCTGGAGGTGGTAACAGAGATAGGGAGGAGTGTAGGGTGCTGGAGGAGCTTCCAGAGATAGGGAGGGGTGTGGGGCTGGAGGAGCTTACAGGGATAGGGAGGAGTGTAGGGTCCTGGAGGAGCTTACAGAGATAGGGAGGTGTGTGGGGGCTGGATGAGGTTACAGAGATAGCGAGGGGTGTAGAGGCTGTTGGAGGTTACAAGATAGGGAGGGTTATGGGGCTGGAGGAGTTTACAGATATAGGGAGGGGTGTAGGGGCTGTTGGAGGATACAGTGATAGGGTGGGGTGTAGGGGCTTGAGGTTAAAGACAAAGCGAGGGGTTATCGAGGTTGGAGGATGTTACAGATATAGGGAGTGTTGTTGGGGCTGGAGCAGTTTACAGAGATAGGGACAGTTGAAGTGGCTGGAGGCAGTTACAGGGATAGGGAGGGGTGTAGGGGGTTGGAGGAGATTACAGAGATAGGGAGGGGTATAGGGGGCTGGAGCAGTTTACAGAGAGAGGGATGGTTGTAGGGACTGGAGGAGGTTACAGAGTTAGGGAGGGGTGTAGGAGCTGGAGGTGGTTACAGAGATAGGGAGGGTTGTAGGGGCTGGTGGAGGTTACAGAGATAGGGAGGGATATAGGAGCTGGAGGAGGTTACAGATATAGGGAGGATTGTAGGGGCTGGAGGAGGTTACAGAGATAGGGAGTGGTGTAGGGGCTGGAGGAGATTACAGAGATAGGGAGGTGTGTAGAAGTTGGAGGTGGATACAGAGATATGGAGGGATGTAGGGGACTGGAGGAGGTTACAGAGATGGGAGTGGTGTAGGGGCTGGAGGAGGTTACAGAGATAGGAATGGTTGTAGGGCTGGAGGAAGTTACAGAGATAGGGAGGGATGTAGTGTCTGGAGGAGGTTACAGAGATACGGATGGGTGTCGGAGCTGGAGGAGGTTTCAGAGATAGCGAGGGTTGCAGGGACTGGAGGAGTTTACAGAGTTAGGGAGGTTTGTAGGGGATTGGAGGAAGTTACTGAGTAAGGGAGGGGTGTAGGGGATTGGAGGAGGTTACAGAGATCGGGAGGGTTGTAGGGGCTAGAGGAGGTTAGAAAGATAGGGAGGGTTGTAGGGGCTAGAGGAGGTTACGGAGATACGGATGGTTGAAGTGGCTGAAGGGTGTTACATAGATAGGGAGGGTTATAGAGGCTGGAAGAGATTACAGAGATAAGGGAGGGTTGTCGGGGCTGGAGGTGTTTACAGAGATAGGGATGGTTGTAAGGACTGGAGGAGGTTACAGAGTTAGGGAGGGGTGTAGGAGCTGGAGGTGGTTACAGAGATAGGGAGGGCTGTAGGTGGCTGGAGGAGTTTACAGAGATAGGGAGGGTTGTAGGGACTGGTGGAGGTTACAGAGATAGGGAGGGGTGTAGGGGCTGGAGGAGGTTACAGAGATAGCGAGTGTTGTAGGGGCTGGAAGAGGTTACAGAGATAGGGAGGGGTGTAGGGGCTACAGGAGGTTACAGAGATATGGAGTGTTATCGGGGCTGGTGGAGGTTACAGAGATGGGGGGGGTTATGGGCTTTGGAGGATATTACAGGGATAGGGAGGATTGAAGTGGCTGGAGGAGGTTACAGAGATATGGAGGGTTGTAGGGGCTAGAGGACGTTACGGAAATAGGGATGGTTGAACTGGCTGGAGGGTGTTACAGAGATAGGGAGGGGTGTGGGGGATGGAGGGGGTTACAGTGGTAGGGAGGGGAGTAGAGGCTGGAGGTGGTAACAGAGATAGGGAGGAGTGTAGGGTGCTGGAGGAGCTTACAGAGATAGGGAGGGGTGTGGGGCTGGAGGAGCTTACAGAGATAGGGAGGAGTGTAGGATCCTGGAGGAGCTTACAGAGATAGGGAGGTGTGTGGGGGCTGGATGAGGTTACAGAAATAGCGAGGGGTGTAGAGGCTGTTGGAGGTTACAAGATAGGGAGGGTTATAGGGGCTGGAGGAGTTTACAGATATAGGGAGGGGTGTAGGGGCAGTTGGAGGATACAGTGATAGGGTGGGGTGCAGGGGCTTGAGGTTAAAGACAAAGCGAGGGTTATCGAGGTTGGAGGATGTTACAGATATAGGGAGTGTTGTTGGGGCTGGAGCAGTTTACAGAGATAGGGACAGTTGAAGTGGCTGGAGGCAGTTACAGGGATAGGGAGGGGTGTAGGGGGTTGGAGGAGATTACAGAGATAGGGAGGTTATAGGGGGCTGGAGCAGTTTACAGAGAGAGGGATGGTTGTAGGGACTGGAGGAGGTTACAGAGTTATGGAGGGGTGTAGGAGCTGGAGGTGGTTACAGAGATAGGGAGGGTTGTAGGGCTGGTGGAGGTTACAGAGATAGGGAGGGATATAGGAGCTGGAGGAGGTTACAGATATAGGGAGGATTGTAGGGGCTGGAGGAGGTTACAGAGATAGGGAGGGGTGTAGGGGCTGGAGGATGTTACAGAGATAGGGAGGTGTGTTGGGGGCTGGAGGAGGTTACCGAGATAGGGAGGGGTGTTGTGTCTGGAGGTGTTACAGAGATAGGGAGGGGTGTTGTGTCTGGAGGAGGTTACAGAGATAGGGAGGGGTGTTGTGTCTGGAGGAGTTTACAGAGATAGGGAGGGGTGTCGGAGCTGGAGGAGGTTTCAGAGCTAGGAGGTTTGTAGGGGTTTGGAGGAGGTTACTGAGATAGGGAGGGGTGTAGGGGTTTGGAGGTGGTTACAGAGATAGGGATGTTTGTAGGGGATTGGAGGAGGTTACCGAGATAGGGAGGTGTGTTGGGGCTGGTGGAGGTTACAGAGACAGGGAGGGGTATAGGGGCTGGAGGTGTTTACAGAGATAGGGAGGGGTGTAGGGTCTCGGGGAGGTTAGAGAGTTAGGGAGGGGTGTAGGGAGCTGGAGGAGGTTACAGAGATAGGAGGGGTGTAGTGTCTGGAGGAGGTTACAGAGATAGTGGTGTAGGTGCTGGAGGAGGTTACAGAGATAGGAATGGTTTTAGGGGGCTGGAGGATGTTACAGAGATAGGGAGGTTTGTAGTGTCTGGAGGAGGTTACAGAGATAGCGAGGGTTGTAGCGACTTGAGTTTACAGAGATAGGGAAGGTTGGAGGGGATTGGAGGAGGTTACAGAGATAGGGAGGGGTGTAGGGGCTGGAGGTGTTCACAGAGATAGGGAGGGGGGTAGGGGCTAGGGGGGATTACAAAGATAGGGATGGTTGTCGGTGACGGGAGGAGGTTACAGAGATAGGGACGGGTGTAGGGGGCTGCAGGGGGTTACAGAGACGGGGAGGGGTGTAGGGAGCTGGAGGAGGTTACAGAGATAGGGAGGGGTGTCGTGTCTGGAGGAGGTTACAGAGATAGGGAGGGGTGTAGTGTCTGTAGGAGGTTACAGAGATAGGGAGGGGTGTAGGGGCTGAGGAGGTTACAGAGATAAGAATGGTTGTAGGGGGCTGGAGGAGGTTACAGAGATAGGGAGGTTTGTAGTGTCTGGAGGACGTTACAGAGATACGGAGGGGTGTCGGATCTGGAGGAGGTTTCAGAGATAGTGAGGGTTGTAGGGACTGGAGGAGTTTACAGAGATAGGGAGGTTTGTAGGGGGTTGCAGGGGGTTACAGAGATAGGGAGGGTTGTAGGGGCTGGTGGAGGTTACAGAGATAGGGAGGAGTGTAGGGGCTGGAGGAGGTTACAGAGATTGGGAGGGTTGTAGAGGCTGGAGGAGGTTAGAGATATAGGGAGGGTTGTAGGGGCTGGTGGAGGTTACAGAGATAGGGAGGGGTGTAGGGGCTGGAGGAGGTTACAGAGATAGGGAGGGTTGTAGAGGCTGGAGGAGGTTAGAGAGATAGGGTTGTAGGGGCTAGAGGAGGTTAGAAAGATAGTGAGGGTTGTAGGGGCTGAAGTTTGTTACATAGATAGGGAGGGTTATAGAGGCGGGAGGAGGTTACCAAGATAAGGGAGGGTTGTCGGGGCTGGAGCTGTTTACAGAGATAGGGATGGTTGTAGGGACTGGAGGAGGTTACAGAGATAGGGAGGGTTGTAGGTGCTGGAGAAGGTTACAGAGTTAGGGAGGGGTGTAGGGGCTGGAGGTGGTTACAGAGATAGGGAGGGTTGTAGAGGCTGGAGGAGGTTAGAGAGATAGGGAGGGTTGTAGGGGCTAGAGGAGGTTAGAAAGATAGTGAGGGTTGTAGGGGCTGAAGTTTGTTACATAGATAGGGAGGGTTATAGAGGCGGGAGGAGGTTACCAAGATAAGGGAGGGTTGTCGGGGCTGGAGCTGTTTACAGAGATAGGGATGGTTGTAGGGACTGGAGGAGGTTACAGAGATAGGGAGGGTTGTAGGTGCTGGAGAAGGTTACAGAGTTAGGGAGGGGTGTAGGGGCTGGAGGTGGTTACAGAGATAGGGAGGGTTGTAGGGGCTGGTGGAGATTACAGAGATAGGGAGGGGTGTAGGGGTCTGGAGGAGGTTACAGAGATAGGGAGGGGTGTAGGGGCTGGAGGAGGTTACAAAGATAGGGAGGGGTGTAGGATGCTGGAGGAGGTTACTGAGATAGGGAGGAGTGTAGGGGCTCGTGGTGGTTACAGAGATAGGGAGGAGTTTTGGGGGCTGGAGGAGGTTACAGAGATGGGGGGGTTATGGGCTTTGGAGGATATTACAGGGATAGGGAGGATTGAAGTGGCTGGAGGAGGTTACAATGATATGGAGGGTTGTAGGGGCTAGAGGACGTTATGGAGTTAGGGATGGTTGAAGTGGCTGGAGGGTGTTACAGAGATCGGGAGGGGTGAAGGTGCTGGAGGGGCTTACAGTGATAGGGAGGGGTGTAGAGGCTGGAGGTGGTAACAGGGATAGGGAGGATTGTAGGGTGCTGGAGGAGGTTACAGAGATAGGGAGGGGAGTAGGGTGCTGGAGGAGGTTACAGAGATAGGAATGGGTGGAGGGGCTGGATGAGTTTACAGAGATAGGGATGGGTGTAGGGAATGGAGGAAGTTACAGAGATATGGAGGGTTGTAGGGTCTGGAGGAGGTTACAGAGATAGGGAAGGTTTGAGGGGCTGGAGGAGTTTACAGAGATAGGGAGGGGTGTAGAGGCTGTTGGAGGTTTCAAGATAGGGAGGTTTATAGGGGCTGGAGGAGGTTACAGATATAGGGAGGGGTGTAGGGGCTGTTGGAGGATACAGTGATAGGGTGGGGTGTAGGGGCTTGAGGTTAAAGACAAAGCGAGGGTTATCGAGGTTGGAGGAGGTTACAGATATAGGGAGGGTTGTTGGGGCTGGAGGAGTTTACAGAGATAGGGAGGGGTGTAGTGGGCTGGAGGAGGTTACAGATATAGGGAGGGGTGTAGGGAGCTGGAGGAGGTTACAGATATAGGGAGGTTTGTTGGGGCTGGAGGAGTTTACAGAGATAGGGAGGGTTGAAGTGGCTGGAAGCTGTTACAGTGATATGGAGGGTTATAGGGGCTGGAGGAGGTTACAGAGATAGGGAGGGGTGTAGGGGGCTGGAGGAGGTTACAGAGATAGGGAGGGGTGTAGGGGCTGGAGGAGGTTACAGAGATAGGGAGGGGTGGGCTGGAGGAGGTTACAGAGACAGGGAGGGTTATAGGGGCTGGAGGAGGTTACAGAGATAGGGAGGTTTGTAGTGTCTGGAGGAGGTTACAGAGATAGGGAGGGGTGTCGGAGCTGGAGGAGGTTTCAGAGATAGCGAGGGTTGTAGGGACTGGAGGAGTTTACAGAGATAGGGGGGTTTGTAGGGGATTGGAGGAGGTTCCCGAGATCGGGAGGGGTGTAGGGGATTGGAGGAGGTCACAGAGATAGGGATGGGTGTAGGGACTGGAGGAGGTGCAGAGATAGGGAGGGGTGTGGTGGCTGGAGGTGTTTACAGAGATAGGGAGGGGTGTAGGGGGCTGGAGGTATTTACAGAGATAGGGAGGGGTGTAGGGGCTGGAGGAGGTTATAGAGATAGGGAGGGTTGTAGGGGGCTGCAGGAGGTTACAGAGATAAGGAGGGGTGTAGGGGCTGGAGGAGGTTACAGAGATAGGGAGGGGTGTAGGGGCTGGAGGAGGTTACAGAGATAGGGAGGGGTGTAGGGGCTGGAGGATGTTACAGAGATAGGGAGGGTTGTAGGGGGCTGCAGGAGGTTACAGAGATAAGGAGGGGTGTAGGGGCTGGTGGAGGTTACAGAGATAGGAAGGGTTGAAGTGGCTGGAGGAGGTTACAGGGATAGGGAGTGTGTTGGGGCTGGAGGAGGCTACAGAGATAGGGAGGGGTGTAGAGTCTGGAGGCATTTACAGAGATAGGGAGGGTTGTAGGGGCTACCGGAGGGTAGAAAGATAGGGAGGGTTGTAGGGGCTGGAGGAGGTTACAGCGATAGGGAGGATTGTAGAGGGCTGGAGGATGTTACAGAGACAGGGAGCGGTGTCGGTGCTGGAGCAGGTTACATTGATAGTGAGGGGTGTAGGGGGCTGGAGGAGGTTACAGAGATAGGGAGAGTTGTAGGGGATTGGAGGAGGTTACAGGGATAGGGATGGTTGTAGAGACTGGAGGAGGTTACAGAGATAGGGAGGGTTGAAGTGGCTGTACGGTGTTACATAGATAGGGAGGGTTATGGGGGCTGGAGGAGGTTACAGAGATAGGGACTGTTGAAGTGGCTGGAGGAGGTTATAGGGATAGGGAGGGGTATAGGCGGCTGTAGGACGTTTCAGAGATAGGGAGGGGTGTAGGTGATGGAGGAGGTTACAGAGATAGGGAGTGTTGTAGGGTCTGGAGAAGGTTACAGAGGTAGGGAAGGGTGTAGGGGCTGGAGGAGGTTTCATTGATAGGGAGGGCTATAGGGGCTGGAGGAGGTTACAGAGATAGGGTGGGCTGTAGGGGCTGGAGAAGGTTACAGAGACGGAGGGGTGTAGAGGCTGGAGGAGGTTACAGTGATAGGGAGGGGTGCAGGGGCTGGAGGTGGTTTCATTGATAGGGAGGGCTATAGGGGCTGGAGGAGGTTACAGAGACAGGGAGCGGTGTAGGGGGCTGGAGGAGGTTACAGAGAAAGGGAGGGGTGTAGGGGGCTGGAAGAGGTTACAGAGATAGGGCGGGGGTAGGGGCTGGAGGAGGTTACAGAGATAGGGAGGGGTGTAGGGGCAGGAGGAGTTTACAGAGATAGGGAGGATTGTCGGGGGCTGGAGGAGGTTACAGAGATAGGGAGGTTTGTAGGTGCTGGAGGATGTTACGGAGATAGGGAGGGTTGTTGGGGATGGTGGAGGTTACAGAGATAGGGAGGCCTGTAGAGTACTGGAGGAGGTTCCAGAGATAGGGAGGGTTGTAGGGGGCTGGAGGATGTCACAGAAATAGGGAGGGTGTGGGGGGATGGAGGATGTTACAGATAAAGGGAGGGTTGTAGGGGGCTGGAGGATGTTACCGAGATAGGGAGGGGTGCAGCGGCTGGAGGAAGTTACAGAGATGGGGAGGGTTGTAGGGGGGTGGAGGAGTTTCCAGTTATAGGGAGGTGTGTAGGGGACTGGAGGAGGTTACAGAGATAGGGAGGGGTGTAGGGGGCTGGAGGAGGTTACAGAGATAGGGAGGGGTGTAGGGGGCTGGAGGAGATTACCGAGATAGGGAGGGCGGTAGGGGTTGGAGGAGGTAACAGAGATAGGGAGGGGTGTAGGGGCTGGAGGAGGTTACAGAGATAGGGAGCGGTGTCGGGGGATGGAGGAGGTTACAGAGTTAGGGTGGGTTGTAGGGGGCTGGAGTAGGTTATAAAGATAGGGTGCGGTGTAGGTTCTGGAGGAGATTACAGAGATAGGAAGGGATGTCGGGGGCTGGAGGAGGTTACAGAGATGGGAAGGGTTGTAGGTGCTGGAGGAGGTTACAGGGATAGGGAGGGGTGTAGGGGGCTGGAGGAGTTTACAGAGATAGGGAGGGGTGTAGGGGCTGGAGGAGGTTGCAGAGACAAGGTGGGGTGTAGGGGGCTGCAGGGAGTTACAGTGATAGGGAGGGTTGTAGGGGCTGGTGGAGGTTACAGAGATAGGGAGTGGTGTAGGGGCTGGAGGAGTTTATAGAGATAGTAAGGGGTGTAGGGGCTGGAGGAGATTACAGAGATAGAGAGGCGTGTAGGGGCTGGAGGAAGTTACAGAGATAGGGCAGGGGGTAGGGGATGGAGGAGGTTACAGAGATAGGGAGGGGTGTAGGGGCTGGAGGAGGTTACAGAGATAGGGCAGGGGTGTAGGGGATGGAGGAGGTTACAGTGATTGGGAGGGGTGTAGTGCCAGAAGAAGGTTTCAGTGATAGGGAGGATTGTAGGGGGCTGGAGGAGGTTACAGAGATAGGGAGGGTTGTAGGGCCTGGAGGAGGTTCCAGATATAGGGAGGGGTGTAGGGGGCTTGAGGAGTTTACAGAGATAGGGAGGGGTGTAGGGGGCTGAGGACGTTACAGTGAGAGAGTGGGGTGTAGGGGCTAGAGAAGGTTGCAGAGATATAGAGGGGTGTGGGGGGCTGGAGGATGTTACAGTGATAGGGAGAGGTGTAGGGGCTGGAGGAGGTTACAGAGATAGGGAGGGGTGTAGGGGCTGGAGGAGGTTACAGAGATAGGGAGGGGTGTAGGGGCTGGAGGAGGTTACAGTGATAGAGTGGGGTGTAGGGCTGGAGGAGGTTACAGAGATAGGGAGGGGTGTAGGGGGCTGGAGGAGGTTACAGTGATAGAGAGGAGTGTAGGGGGATGGAGGAGGATACAGAGATAGGGAGGGGTGTAGGGGCTGGAGGAGGTTACAGAGATAGGGATGGGTGTTGGGTCTGGCGGAGGTAACAGAGATAGGGAGGGGTGTAGTGGCTGGAGGAGGTTACAGAGATAGGGAGGGGTGTAGGGGATAGAGGAGGTTACAGAGATAGGGAGGGGTGTAGGGGATGGAGGAGGTTACAGAGATAGGGAGGGGTGTAGGGGGCTGGAGGAGGTTACAGAGATAGGGCGGGGTGTAGGTGATGGAGGAGGTTACAGAGATTGGGATGGTTGTTGGGGCTGGAGAAGGTTACAGGGGTAGGGAGGGTTGTAGAGATTGGAGGAGGTTATAGAGATAGGGAGGGGTGTAGGGGCTGGAGTAGGTTACAGAGATGGGGAGGGGTGTAGGGGACTGCAGGAGGTTACAGAGATATGGAGGTTTGTAGGGGGCTGTTAGGGTTTAAAGAGATAGGGAGGGGTGTAGTGTCTGGAGGAGGTTAGAGAGATACGGAGGGGTGTTGGGGCTGGAGGCGGTTTCAGAGATAGCGAGGGTTGTAGGGACTGAAGGAGGTTACAGAGATAGGGAGTGTTGTAGGGGGCTGGAGGAGATTCCCGAGATAGTGAGGGCTGTAGGGGCTGGAGGAGGTTACAGAGATAAGGAGGGGTGTAGGGGCTGGTGGAGGTTACAGAAATAGGGAGGGGTGTAGGGGCTGGAGGAGGTTACAGAGACATGGTGGGGTGTAGGGGGCTGCAGGTAGTTACAGTGATAGGGAGGGTTGTAGGGGCTGGTGGAGGTTACTGAGATAGGGAGGGGTGTCGGGGGCTGGAGGAGGTTACAGTGTTAGAGAGGGGTGTAGGGGCTGGAGGCGGTTTCAGAGATAGCGAGGGTTGTAGGGACTGGAGAAGGTTACAGAGATAGGGAGGGGTATAGGGGGCTGGAGGAGATTCCAGAGATAGTGACGGCTGTAGGGGCTGGAGGAGTTTACAGAGATAGGGAGGGGTGTGGGGGCTGGAGGAGGTTACAGAGATGGGGAGGGGTGTAGTGGACTGCAGGAGGTTACAGAGATATGGAGGTTTGTATGCGGCTGTTAGGGTTTAAAGAGATAGGGAGGGGTGTAGTGTCTGGAGGAGTTTAGAGAGATACGGAGGGGTGTCGGGGCTGGAGGCGGTTTCAGAGATAGCGAGGGTTGTAGGGACTGGAAGAGGTTACAGAGATAGGGAGTGTTGTAGGGGGCTGGAGGAGATTCCCGAGATAGTGAGGGCTGTAGGGGCTGGAGGAGGTTACAGAGATAAGGAGGGGTGTAGGGGCTGGAGGAGGTTACAGAAATAGGGAGGGGTGTAGGGGCTGGAGGAGGTTACAGAGATAGGGAGGGGTGTAGGGGCTGGAGGAGGTTACAGAGACAAGGTGGGGTGTAGGGGGCTGCAGGGAGTTACAGTGATAGGGAGGGTTGTAGGGGCTGGTGGAGGTTACAGAGATAGGGAGTGGTGTAGGGGCTGGAGGAGGTTACAGAGATAGTAATGGGTGTCGGGGCTGGAGGAGATTACAGAGAAAGGCAGGGGTGTAGGGGGCTGGAGGAGGTTGCAGAGATAGGGAGGGGTGTAGGGGCTGGAGGAAGTTACAGAGATAGGGCAGGCGGTAGGGGATGGAGGAGGTTACAGTGATTGGGAGGGGTGTAGTGCCAGAAGAAGGTTTCAGTGATAGGGAGGATTGTAGGGGGCTGGAGGAGGTTACAGAGATAGGGAGGGTTGTAGGGCCTGGAGGAGGTTACAGAGGTAGGGAGGTGTGTAGGGGGCTGGAGAAGGTTGCAGAGATAGGGAGGGGTGTAGGGGGCTGGAGGATGTTACAGTGATAGAGAGGGGTGTAGGAGGATGGAGGAGGTTACAGAGATAGGGAGGGGTGTAGGGGGCTGGAGGAGGTTACAGTGATAGAGAGGGGTGTAGGGGGCTGGTGGAGGTTACAGTGATAGAGAGGTGTGTAGGGGGATGGAGGAGGTTACAGAGATAGGGAGGGGTGTTGGGGCTGGCGGAGGTAACAGACAGGGAGGGGTGTAGTGGATGGAGGAGGTTACAGAGATTGGGAACGTTGTCGGTGCTGGAGAAGGTTACAGAGGTAGGGAAGGTTGTAGGGGCTGGAGGAGGTTACAGGGGTAGGGATGGTTGTAGAGATTGGAGGAGGTTACAGAGATAGGGAGGGTTGAAGTGGCTGGAGGGTGTTACAGGGATAGGGAGGGGTGTATGGGATGGAGGAGGTTACTGAGATAGGGAGTGTTGAAGTGGCTGGAGGAGGTTACAGGGATAGGGGGGGCTATAGGGTTTTGGAGGTGTTTACAGCGATAGGGAGGGGTGTCGGGGCTGGAGGACCTTACAGAGATAGGGAGGGTTGTGGGGGCTGGAGAAGGTTACAGAGATAGGGAGTGTTGTAGGGGGCTGGAGAAGGTTACAGAGATTGCGAGTGTTGTAGGGGGCTGGAGGAGATTCCCGTGATAGGGAGGGCTGTAGGGGCTGGAGCAGGTTACAGAGATAAGGAGGGGTGTAGGGGCTGGACGAGGTTACAGAAATAGGGAGGGGTGTAGGTGCTGGAGGAGGTTACAGAGATAGGGTGGGGTGTAGGGGGCTGCAGGGGGTTACAGAGATAGGGAGGGTTGTAGGGGCTGGTGGAGGTTACAGAGATAGGGAGGGGTGTAGGGGCTGGAGGAGGTTATAGAGATAGTAAGGGGTGTAGGGCTGGAGGAGATTACAGAGAAAGGGAGGTGTGTAGGGGGCTGGAGGAGGTTACAGAGATAGTGAGGCGTGTAGGGGCTGGAGGAGGTTACAGAGAAAGGGAGGTGTGTAGGGGGCTGGAGGAGATTACAGAGAAAGGCAGGGGTGTAGGGGGCTGGAGGGGGTTACAGAGATAGGGCAGGGGTTAGGGGCTGGAGGATGTTACAGTGATAGAGTGGGGTGTTGGGGCTGGAGGAGGTTACAGAGATAGGGAGGGGTGTAGGGGGCTGGAGGAGGGTACAGTCATAGAGAGGAGTGTAGGGGGATGGAGGAGGATGCAGAGATAGGGAGGGGTGTATGGGCTGGAGGAGGTGACAGAGAGAGGGATGGGTGTTGGGGCTGGCGGAGGTAACAGAGATAGGGAGGGGTGTAGTGGCTGGAGGAGGTTACAGAGATAGGGAGGGGTGTAGGGGATGGAGGAGGTTACAGAGATAGGGAGGGGTGTAGGGGATGGAGGAGGTTACAGAGATAGGGAGGGGTGTAGGGGGCTGGAGGAGGTTACAGAGATTGGGATGGTTGTTGGGGCTGGAGAAGGTTACAGAGGTAGGGAAGGTTGTAGGGGCTGGAGGAGGTTACAGGTGTAGGGATGGTTGTAGAGATTGGAGGAGGTTATAGAGATAGGGAGGGGTGTAGATCCTGGAGGCTGTTACAGAGAACCGGAGGGCACGAGAGTGTTCACAGAGATGAGGAGATTTGTCGAGCTGGAGGAGGTTACAGAGATAGGGAGGGGTGTAGGGACTGGAGGAGGTTACAGAGATAGGGAGGGGTGTAGGGGGCTGGAGGAGCTTACAGAGATAGGGAGGGGTGTATGGGGCTGGAGGAGGTTACAGAGATAGGGAGGGGTGTAGGAGCTGGAGGAGGTTACAGAGATAGGGAGGGGTGTAGGGGACTGCAGGAGGTTACAGAGATATGGAGGTTTGTAGGGGGCTGTTAGGGTTTAAAGAGATAGGGAGGGGTGTAGTGTCTGGAGGAGGTTAGAGAGATACGGAGGGGTGTTGGGGCTGGAGGCGGTTTCAGAGATAGCAAGGGTTGTAGGGACTGGAGGAGGTTACAGAGATAGGGAGTGTTGTAGGGGGCTGGAGGAGATTCCCGAGATAGTGAGGGCTGTAGGGGCTGGAGGAGGTTACAGAGATAAGGAGGGGTGTAGGGGCTGGTGGAGGTTACAGAAATAGGGAGGGGTGTAGGGGCTGGAGGAGGTAACAGAGATAGGGAGGGGTGTAGGGGGCTGCAGGTTGTTACAGTGATAGGGAGGTTTGTAGGGGCTGGTGGAGGTTACAGAGATAGGGAGGGGTGTAGGGGCTGGAGGAGGTTATAGAGATAGTAAGGGGTGTAGGGGCTGGAGGAGATTACAGAGAAAGGGAGGGGTGTAGGAGGCTGGAGGAGGTTACAGAGATAGGGCAGGGGGTAGGGGATGGAGGAGGTTACAGTAATTGGGAGGGGTGTAGTGCCAGAAGAAGGTTTCAGTGATAAGGAGGTTTGTAGGCGGCTGGAGGAGGTTACAGAGATAGCGAGGGTTGTAGGGACTGGAGAAGGTTACAGAGATAGGGAGGGCTGCAGGGGGCTGGAGGAGATTCCAGAGATAGTGACGGCTGTAGGGGCTGGAGGAGGTTACAGAGATAGGGAGGGGTGTGGGGGCTGGAGGAGATTACAGAGATGGGGAGGGGTGTAGTGGACTGCAGGAGGTTACAGAGATATGGAGGTTTGTAGGGGGCTGTTAGGGTTTAAAGAGATAGGGAGGGGTGTAGTGTCTGGAGGAGGTTAGAGAGATACGGAGGGGTGTCGGTGCTGGAGGCGGTTTCAGAGATAGCGAGGATTGTCGGGACTGGAGGAGGTTACAGAGATAGGGAGTGTTGTAGGGGGCTGGAGGAGATTCCCGAGATAGTGAGGGCTGTAGGGGCTGGAGGAGGTTACAGAGATAAGGAGGCGTGTAGGGGCTGGAGGAGGTTACAGAAATAGGGAGGGGTGTAGGGGCTGGAGGAGGTTATAGAGATAGTAAGGGGTGTAGGGGCTGGAGGAGATTACAGAGAAAGGGAGGGGTGTAGGGGGCTGGAGGAGGTTACAGAGATAGAGAGGCGTGTAGGGGCTGGAGGAAGTTACAGAGATAGGGCAGGGGGTAGGGATGGAGGAGGTTACTGTGATTGGGAGGGGTGTAGTGCCAGAAGAAGGTTTCAGTGATAGGGAGGATTGTAGGGGGCTGGAGGAGGTTACAGAGATAGGGAGGGTTGTAGGGCCTGGAGGAGGTCACAGAGATAGGGAGGGGTTTAGGGGCTGGAGGGGGTTACAGAGATAGGGAGGGGTGTAGGGGGCTGGAGGAGGTTACAGAGATAGGGAGGATTGTAGGGGGCTTGAGGAGGTTACAGAGATAGGGAGGGGTGTAGGGGGCTGGAGGAGGTTACAGTGATAGGGAGGGGTGTAGGGGCTGGAGGAGGTTGCAGAGATAGTGAGGGGTGTAGGGGGCTGGAGGATGTTACAGAGATAGGGAGGGGTGTAGGGGGCTGGAGGAGGTTACAGAGATAGGGAGGTTTGTAGGGGGTTGCAGGGGGTTACAGAGATAGGGAGGGTTGTAGGGGCTGGTGGAGGTTACAGAGATAGGGAGGGGTGTAGGGGCTGGAGGAGGTTACAGAGATTGGGAGGGGTGTAGGGTCTGGAGGAATTTACAGAGAAAGAGTGGGGTGTAGGGGGCTGGAGGAGGTTACAGAGATAGGGAGGCATGTAGGGGCTGGAGGTGGTTACAGAGATTGGGAGGGTTGTATAGGCTGGAGGAGGTTAGAGAGATAGGGAGGGTTGTAGGGGCTAGAGGAGGTTAGAAAGATAGGGAGTGTTGTAGGGGCTGAAGTATGTTACATAGATAGGGAGGGTTATAGAGGCGGGAGGAGGTTACCAAGATGAGGGAGGGTTGTCGGGGCTGGAGCTGTTTACAGAGATAGGGATGGTTGTAGGGGCTGGAGGAGGTTACAGAGATAGGGAGGGTTGTAGGTGCTGGAGGAGGTTACAGAGTTAGGGAGGGGTGTAGGGGCTGGAGGTGGTCACAGAGATAGGGTGGGTTGTAGGGGCTGGTGGAGATTACAGAGATAGGGAGGGGTGCAGGGGTCTGGAGGAGGTTACAGAGATAGGGAGGGGTGTAGGGGCTACAGGAGGTTACAGAGATAGGGAGTGTTATCGGGGCTGGTGGTGGTTTCAGAGATAGGGAGGTGTTTTGGGGGCTGGAGGAGGTTACAGAGATGGGGGGGTTATGGGCTTTGGAGGATATTACAGGGATAGGGAGGATTGAAGTGGCTGGAGGAGGTTACAGTGATATGGAGGGTTGTAGGGGCTGGAGGACGTTATGGAGTTAGGGATGGTTGAAGTGGCTGGAGGGTGTTACAGAGATAGGGAGGGGTGAAGGTGCTGGAGGGGGTTACAGTGATAGGGAGGGGTTTAGAGGCTGAAGGTGGTAACAGGGATAGGGAGGATTGTAGGGTGCTGGAGGAGGTTACAGAGATTGCGAGGGGAGTAGGGTGCTGGAGGAGGTTACAGTGATAGGGATGGGTGTAGGGGCTGGAGGAGTTTACAGAGATAGGGATGGGTGTAGGGAATGGAGGAAGTTACAGAGATATGGAGGGTTGTAGGGTCTGGAGGAGGTTGCAGAGATAGGGAACGTTTGAGGGGCTGGAGGAGTTTACAGAGATAGGGAGGGGTGTAGAGGCTGTTGGAGGTTTCAAGATATGGAGGTTTTTAGGGGCTGGAGGAGGTTACAGATATAGGGAGGGGTGTAGGTTCTGTTTTAGGATACAGTGCTAGGGTGGGGTGTAGGGGCTTGAGGTTAAAGACAAAGCGAGGGTTATAGAGGTTGGAGGGGGTTACAGATATAGGGAGGGTTGTTGGGGCTGGAGGAGTTTACAGAGATAGGGAGGGTTGAAGTGGCTGGAAGCTGTTACAGTGATATGGAGGGTTATAGGGGCTGTTGGAGGATACAGTGATAGGGTGGGGTGTAGGGGCTTGAGGTTAAAGACAAAGCGAGGGTTATCGAGGTTGGAGGAGGTTACAGATATAGGGAGGGTTGTTAGGGCTGGAGGAGATTACAGAGATAGGGTGGGTTGAAGTGGCTGGAAGCTGTTACAGTGATATGGAGGGTTATAGGGGCTGGAGGAGGTTACAGAGATAGGGAAGGTGTGTAGGGGGGCTGGAGGAGGTTACAGAGATAGGGAGGGGTGTAGGGGGCTGGAGAAGGTTACACAGATAGGGAGGGGTGTAGGGGGCTGGAGGAGGTTACAGAGATAGGGAGGGGTGTAGGGGGCTGGAGGAGGTTACAGAGATAGGGAGGGGTGTAGGGGGCTGGAGGAGGTTACAGACGTAGGGAGGATTGTAGGGGCTGGAGGAGGTTACGGAGATAGGGAGGGGTGTAGGATGCTGGAGGAGGTTACAGAGATAGGGAGGGGTGTAGGGGCTGGAGGAGGTTACAGAGATAGGGAGGGGTGTAGGGGCTGGAGGTGGTTACAGAGATAGGAATGGTTGTAGTGGCTGGAGGAGGTTACAGAGATAGGGAGGGGTGTAGGGGCTGGAGGAGGTTACAGAGATAGGGAGGGGTGTAGGGGCTGGAGGAGGTTACAGAGATAGGAATGGTTGTAGTGGCTGGAGGAGGTTACAGAGAAAGGGAGGTTTGTAGTGTCTGGAGGAGGTTACAGAGGTAGGGAGGGGTGTCGGAGCTGGAGGAGGTTTCAGAGATAGTGAGGGTTGTAGGGACTGGAGGAGTTTACACAAATAGGGGGGTTTGTAGGGGATTGGAGGAGGTTCCCGAGATCGGGAGGGGTGTAGGGGATTGGAGGAGGTCACAGAGACAGGGATGGGTGTAGGGACTGGAGGAGGTTACAGAGACAGGGAGGGGTGTGGTGGCTGGAGGTGTTTACAGAGATAGGGAGGGGTGTAGGGGCTGGAGGAGGTTACAGAGACAGGGAGGGGTGTGGTGGCTGGAGGTGTTTACAGAGATAGGGAGGGGTGTAGGGGCTGGAGGAGGTTACAGAGACAGGGAGGGGTGTAGGGGCTGGAGGAGGTTACAGAGATAGGGAGGGGTGTTGGGGCTGGAGGAGGTTACAGAGATAGGGAAGGGTGTCGGGGCTGGAGGAGGTTACAGAGATAGGAAGGGGTGTAGGGGCTGGAGGAGGTTACAGAGATAGGAAGGGTTGAAGTGGCTGGAGGAGTTTACAGGGATAGGGAGGGTTGTAGGGGGCTGGAGGAGTTTACAGAGATAAGGAGGGGTGTAGGCGCTGGAGGAGGTTACAGAGAAAGGGAGGCTTCTAGGGCCAGAGGAGGTTACAGAGATAGGGAGGGGTGTAGGGGCAGGAGGAGGTTAAAGACGAAGGGAGGGTTATCCAATTTGGAAGAGGTTACAAAAAGAGGGAGTGTTTTTGGAATGGAGATTATAGAAATAGGGTTGGAGAAGGTTACAGAGAAAGGGAGTGTTCGAGGGTGTTAAAGAGATTTGACGGGGCTGGAGGATGTTACAGAGGCAGGGAGGGTTGTTGGGGCTGGAGGAGGTTACAGAGATTGGGAAGGTTCTGGGGGGCTGGAGGTGGTAACAGAGACAGGGAGGGTTGTAGGGGCTACCGGAGGGTAGAAAGATAGGGAGGGTTGTAGGGGCTGGAGGAGGTTACAGAGGTAGGGAGGGTTGTAGGGGGCTGGAGGATGTTACAGAGACAGGGAGTGGTGTAGGGGCTGGAGCAGGTTACATTGATAGTGAGGGGTGGAGGGGGCTGGAGGAGGTTACAGAGATAGGGAGAGTTGTAGGGGGTTGGAGGAGGTTACAGGGATAGGGATGGTTGTAGAGACTGGAGAAGGTTACAGAGATAGGGAGGGTTGAAGTGGCTGTACGGTGTTACATAGATAGGGAGGGTTATGGGGGCTGGCGGAGGTTACAGAGATAGGGACTGTTGAAGTGGCTGGAGGAGGTTATAGGGATAGGGAGGGGTATAGGCGGCTGTAGGAGGTTTCAGAGATAGGGAGGGGTGTAGGTGATGGAGGAGGTTACAGAGATAGGGAGTGTTGTAGGGTCTGGAGAAGGTTACAGAGGTAGGGAGGGTTGTAGGGGCTGGAGGAGGATACAGACATAGGGAGGGGTGTAGGGGCTGGAGGAGGTTTCATTGATAGGGAGGGCTATAGGGGCTGGAGGAGGTTACAGAGATAGGGAGGGGTGTAGGGGCTGGAGGAGGTTACAGACATGAGAGGTGTAGGGGCTGGAGGAGGTTACAGAGATAGGGAGGGGTGCAGGGGCTGGAGGAGGTTACAGAGAAAGGGAGGGGTGTAGGGGGCTGGAGGAGGTTGCAGAGATAGGAAGGGTTGTAGGGGGCTGGAGGAGGTTACAGAGATAGGGAGGGGTGTAGGGAGCTGGAAGAGGTTACAGAGATAGGGCAGGGGATAGGGGCTGGAGGAGGTTACAGAGATAGGGAGGATTGTAGGGTCTGGAGGAGGTTACAGAGATGGGGAGGGAGCTAGGGGATAGAGGAGGTTACAGAGATAGGGAGGCCTGTAGGGGGCTGGAGGATGTCACAGATATAGGGAGGGTTGTAGGGGGCTTGAAGATGTTACCGAGATAGGGAGGGGTGCAGCGGCTGGAGCAGGTTACAGAGATAGGGAGGCCTGTAGGGGGCTGGAGGATGTCACAGAAATCGGGAGGGTGTGGGGGATGGAGGATGTTACAGATATAGGGAGGGTTGTAGGGGGCTGGAGGATGTTACAGAGATAGGGAGGGGTGCAGCGGCTGGAGCAGGTTACAGAGATAGGGAGGGGTGTAGGGGGCTGGAGGAGGTTACAGAGATAGGGAGGGGTTTAGCGGCTGGAGGAAGTTACAGAGATGGGGAGGGTTGCAGGGGGGTGGAGGAGTTTCCAGTTATAGGGAGGTGTGTAGGGGACTGGAGGAGGTTACAGAGATAGGGAGGGTTGTAGGGGGCTGGAGGAGGTTACAGAGATAGGTAGGTGTGTTGGGGCTGGAGGAGGTTACAGAGACAGGGAGGGGTGTAGGGGCTGGAGGTGTTTACAGAGATAGGGAGGGGTGTAGGGTCTAGGGGAGGTTAGAGAGATAGGGAGGGGTGTAGGGAGCTGGAGGAGGTTACAGAGATAGGGAGGGCTGTAGTGGCTGGAGGAGGTTACAGAGATAGGGGTGTAGGTGCTGGAGGAGGTTACAGAGATAGGAATGGTTGTAGGGGGCTGGAGGATGTTACAGAGATAGGGAGGTTTGTAGTGTCTGGAGGAGGTTACAGAGATAGCGAGGGTTGTAGCGACTTGAGTTTACAGAGATAGGGAAGGTTGGAGGGGATTACAGGAGGCTACCGAGATAGGGAAGGGTGTACGGGATTGGAGGAGGTTACAGAGATAGGGAGGTTTGTAGGGGGCTGGAGGAGGTTACAGAGACAGGGAGGGGTGTAGGGGCTGGAGGTGTTTACAGAGATAGGGAGGGGTGTAGGGGCTAGGGGGGGTTACAGAGATAGGGAGGGGTGTAGGGGCTACAGGAGGTTACAGTGATAGGGAATGTTATCGGGGCTGGTGGAGGTTACAGAGATGGGGGGTTATGGACTTTGGAGGATATTACAGGGATAGGGAGGATTGAAGTGGCTGGAGGAGGTTACAAAGATATGGAGGGTTGTAGGGGCTAGAGGAGGTTACGGAGATAGGGATGGTTGAAGTGGCTGGAGGGTGTTACAGAGATAGGGAGGGGTGTGGGGACTGGAGGAGGTTACAGTGATAGGGAGGGGTGTAGAGGCTGGAGGTGGTAACAGAGATAGGGAGGATTGTAGGGTGCTGGAGGAGGTTACAGACATAGGGATGGGTGTAGGGAATGGAGGAGGTTACAGAGATATGGAGGGTTGTAGGGTCTGGAGGATGTTACAAGATTGGGAGGGTTATAGTGGCTGGAGGAGGTTACAGATATTGGGAGGGGTGTAGGGGCTGTTGGAGGATACAGTGATAGGGTGGGGTGTAGGGGCTTGAGGTTGAAGACAAAGCGAGGGTTATCGAGGTTGGAGGAGGTTACAGATATTGGGAGGTTTGTTGGGGCTGGAGGAGTTTACAGAGATAGGGAGGGTTGAAGTGGCTGGAGGCAGTTACAGGGACATGGAGGGTTATAGGGGCTGGAGGAGGTTACAGATATAGGGAGGATTGTAGGGGCTGGAGGAGGTTACAGAGATGGGGAGGGGTGTAGGATGCTGTAGAGGTTACAGAGATAGGGAGGGGTGTAGTGTCTGGAGGAGGTTACAGAGATAGGGAGGGGTGTAAGGGCTGGAGGAGGTTACAGAGATAGGAATGGTTGTAGGGACTGGAGGAGGTTACAGAGATAGGGAGGTTTGTAGTGTCTGGAGGAGGTTACAGAGATAGGGAGGGGTGTCGGAGCTGGAGGAGGTTTCAGAGATAGCGAGGGTTGTAGGGACTGGAGGAGTTTACAGAGTTAGGGAGGTTTGTAGGGGATTGGAGGAGGTTACCGAGTTAGGGAGGGGTGTAGGGGATTGGAGGTTACACAGATCGGGAGGGTTGTAGGGGCTAGAGGAGGTTAGAAAGATAGGGAGGGTTGTAGGGGCTGGAGGAGGTTACAGAGATAGGGAGGGTTGTAGGGGCTGGAGGAGGTTAGAAAGATAGGGAGGGTTGTAGGGGCTAGAGGAGGTTACGGAGATACGGATGGTTGAAGTGGCTGAAGGGTGTTACATAGATAGGGAGGGTTATAGAGGCTGGAAGAGATTACAGAGATAAGGGAGGGTTGTCGGGGCTGGAGGTGTTTACAGAGATAGGAAGGGGTGTAGGGGCTGGAGGAGGTTACAGAGATAGGGGGTTATGGGCTTTGGAGGATATTACAGGGATAGGGAGGATTGAAGTGGCTGGAGGAGGTTACAGAGATATGGAGGGTTGTAGGGGCTAGAGGAGGTTACGGAGATAGGGATGGTTGAACTGGCTGGTGGGTGTTACAGAGATAGGGAGGGGTGAAGGGGCTGGAGGGGGTTACAGTGGTAGGGAGGGGCGTAGAGGCTGGAGGTGGTAGCAGAGATAGGGAGGAGTGTAGGGTGCTGGAGGAGCTTACAGAGATAGGGAGGGGTGTAGTGGCTGGAGGAGCTTACAGAGATAGGGAGGTGTGTGGGGGCTGGATGAGGTTACAGAGATAGCGAGGGGTGTAGAGGCTGTTGGAGGATACAGTGATAGGGTGGGGTGTAGGGGCTTGAGGTTAAAGACAAAGCGAGGGTTATCGAGGTTGGAGGATGTTACAGATATTGGGAGGGTTGTTGGGGCTGGAGCAGTTTACAGAGATAGGGACAGTTGAAGTGGCTGGAGGCAGTTACAGGGATAGGGAGGGGTGTAGGGGCTGGAGGAGCTTACAGAGATAGGGAGGTGTGTGGGGGCTGGATGAGGTTACAGAGATAGCGAGGGGTGTAGAGGCTGTTGGAGGATACAGTGATAGGGTGGGGTGTAGGGGCTTGAGGTTAAAGACAAAGCGAGGGTTATCGAGGTTGGAGGATGTTACAGATATAGGGAGGGTTGTAGGGGCTGGTGGAGGTTACAGAGATAGGGAGGGGTGTAGGGGCTGGAGGAGGTTACAGAGATAGGGAGGGTTGTAGGGGCTGGAGGAGGTTAGAAAGATAGGGAGGGTTGTAGGGGCTGAAGTTTGTTACATAGATAGGGAGTGTTATAGAGGCGGGAGGAGGTTACATAGATAAGGGAGGGTTGTCGGGGCTGGAGCTGTTTGCAGAGATAGGGATGGTTGTAGGGACTGGAGGAGGTTACAGAGATAGGGAGGGTTGTAGGGGCTGGTGGAGGTTACAGAGATAGGGAGGGGTGTAGGGGTCTGGAGGAGGTTACAGGGATAGGGAGGGGTGTAGAGGCTACAGGAGGTTACAGAGATAGGGAGTGTTATCGGGGCTGGTGGTGGTTACAGAGATAGGGAGGTGTTTTGGGGGCTGGAGGAGATTACAGAGATGGGGGGGTTATGGGCTTTGGAGGATATTACAGGGATAGGGAGGATTGAAGTGGCTGGAGGAGGTTACAATGATATGGAGGGTTGTAGGGGCTAGAGGACGTTATGGAGTTAGGGATGGTTGAAGTGGCTGGAGGGTGTTACAGAGATAGGGAGGGGTGAAGGTGCTGGAGGGGGTTACAGAGATTGGGAGGGGTGTAGAGGCTGGAGGTGGTAACAGGGATAGGGAGGATTGTAGGGTGCTGGAGGAGGTTACAGAGATAGGGAGGGGAGTAGGGTGCTGGAGGAGGTTACAGTGATAGGGATGGGTGTAGGGGCTGGAGGAGGTTACAGAGATAGGGATGGGTGTAGGGAATGGAGGAAGTTACAGAGATAGGGAGGGGTGTAGGGGCTGGAGGAGGTTACAGAGATAGGGAAGGTTTGAGGGGCTGGAGGAGTTTACAGAGATAGGGAGGGGTGTAGAGGCTGTTGGAGGTTTCAAGATAGGGAGGTTTATAGGGGCTGGAGGAGGTTACAGATATAGGGAGGGGTGTAGGGTCTGTTTTAGGATACAGTGATAGGGTGGGGTGTAGGGGCTTGAGGTTAAAGACAAAGCGAGGGTTATCGAGGTCGGAGGAGGTTACAGAGATAGGGAGGGTTGTAGGGGCTGGAGAAGCTTACAGAGATAGGGAGCGGTGTCGGGGGATGGAAGAGGTTACAGAGTTAGGGTGGGTTGTAGGGGGCTGGAGTAGGTTTTAAAGATAGGGTGGGGTGTAGGTTCTGGAGGAGATTACAGAGATAGGAAGGGGTGTCGGGGGCCGGAGGAGGTTACAGAGATGGGGAGGGTTGTAGGTGCTGGAGGAGGTTACAGAGTTAGAGAGGGGTGTAGGGTGCTGGAGGTGGTTACAGGGATAGGGAGGGGTGTAGGGGATGAAGGAGGTTACAGAGATAGGGAGCGTTGAAGTGCTGGAGCAGGTTACAGGGATAGGGAGAGTTATAGGTGTTAGGAGGTATTTACAGCAATGGAGAGGGGTGTAGGGGCTGGAGGAGGTTACAGAGATAGGGAGGGGTGTAGGGGCTGGAGGAGCTTACAGAGATAGGGAGGGGTGTATGGGCTGGAGGAGGTTACAGAGATAGGTAGGTGTGTTGGGGCTGGAGGAGGTTACAGAGATAGGAAGGTTTGTAGGGGGCTGTTAGGGTTTAAAGAGATAGGGAGGGGTGTAGTGTCTGGAGGAGGTTAGAGAGATATGGAGGGGTGTCGGGGCTGGAGGTGGTTTCAGAGATAGGGAGGGGTGTAGTGGATGGAGGAGGTTACAGAGATTGGGAGGGTTGTCGGGACTGGAGAAGGTTACAGAGGTAGGGAAGGTTGTAGGGGCTGGAGGAGGTTACAGGGGTAGGGATGGTTGTAGAGATTGGAGGAGGTTACAGAGATAGGAAGGGTTGAAGTGGCTGGAGGGTGTTACAGGGATAGGGAGGGGTGTATGGGGTGGAGGAGGTTACTGAGATAGGGAGTGTTGAAGTGGCTGGAGGTGGTTACAGGGATAGGGGGGGCTATAGGGTTTTGGAGGTGTTTACAGCGATAGGGAGGGGTTTAGGGGATGGAGGAGATTACAGAGATAGGGAGGGGTGTCGGGGCTGGAGGACCTTACAGAGATAGGGAGGGTTGTGGGGGCTGGAGAAGGTTACAGAGATAGGGAGTGTTGTAGGGGGCTGGAGGAGATTCCCGAGATAGGGAGGGCTGTAGGGGCTGGAGCAGGTTACAGAGATAAGGAGGGGTGTAGGGGCTGGAGGAGGTTACAGAAATAGGGAGGGGTGTAGGGGCTGGTGGAGGTTACAGAGATAGGGTGGGGTGTCGGGGGCTGCAGGGGGTTACAGAGATAGGGAGGGTTGTAGGGGCTGGTGGAGGTTACAGAGATAGGGAGGGGTGTAGGGGCTGGAGGAGGTTATAGAGATAGTAAGGGGTGTAGGGGCTGCAGGAGGTTACAGAGATAGGGAGGGGTGTAGGGGCTGGAGGAGATTACAGAGAAAGGGAGGGGTGTAGGGGGCTGGAGGAGGTTACAGAGATAGGGAGGCTTGTAGGGGCTGGAGGAGGTTACAGAGATAGGTCAGGGGGGTAGCGGCTGGAGGAGGTTACAGTGATTGGGAGGGGTGTAGTGCCAGAAGAAGGTTTCAGTGATAGGGAGGATTGTAGGGGGCTGGAGGAGGTTACAGAGATAGGGAGGGGTGTAGGGGCTGCAGGAGGTTACAGAGATAGGGAGGATTGTAGGGGGCTGGAGGAGGTTCCAGAGACAGGGAGGGGTGTAGGGGGCTGGAGGAGGTTACAGAGATAGGGAGGGGTGTAGGGGCTGGAGGAGGTTACAGACATAGTGAGGGGTGTAGGGGCTGGAGGAGGTTACAGAGATAGAGTGGGGTGTAGGGGCTGGAGGAGGTTACAGAGATAAGGAGGGGTGTAGGGGGCTGGAGGAGGTTACAGTGATAGAGAGGAGTGTAGGAGATGGAGGAGGTTACAGAGATAGGGATGGGTGTTGGGGCTGGAGGAGGTTACAGAGATAAGGAGGGGTGTAGGGGGCTGGAGGAGGTTACAGTGATAGAGAGGAGTGTAGGAGATGGAGGAGGTTACAGAGATAGGGATGGGTGTTGGGGCTGGCGGAGGTAACAGAGATAGGGAGGGGTGTAGGGGCTGGAGGAGGTTACAGAGATAGGGAGGGGTGTAGGGGGGCTGGAGGAGGTTACAGAGATAGGGAGGGGTGTAGGGGCTGGAGGAGGTTACAGAGATAGGGAGGGGTGTAGGGGATGGAGGAGGTTACAGAGATAGGGAGGGGTGTAGGGGATGGAGGAGGTTACAGAGATAGGGAGGGGTGTAGGGGGGCTGGAGGAGGTTACAGAGATAGGGAGGGGTGTAGGGGCTGGAGGAGGTTACAGAGATAGGGAGGGGTGTAGGGGATGGAGGTGGTTACAGAGATAGGGAGGGGTGTAGGGGGCTGGAGGAGGTTACAGAGATAAGGAGGGGGGTGTAGGGGCTGGAGGAGGTTACAGAGAATGGGAGGGGTGTAGGGGACTGCAGGAGGTTACAGAGATATGGAGGTTTGTAGGGGGCTGTTAGGGTTTAAAGAGATAGGGAGGGGTGTAGTGTCTGGAGGAGGTTAGAGAGATACGGAGGGGTGTCGGGGCTGGAGGCAGTTTCAGAGATAGCGAGGGTTGTAGGGACTGGAGGAGGTTACAGAGACAGGGAGGGGTGTAGGGGGCTGGAGGAGATTCCCGAGATAGTGAGGGCTGTAGGGGCTGGAGGGGGTTACAGAGATAAGGAGGGGTGTAGGGGCTGGAGGAGGTTACAGAGATAGGGAGGGGTGTAGTGGCTGGAGGAGGTTACAGAGATAGGGAGGGGTGTAGGGAGCTGGAGGAGGTTACAGAGATAGGGAGGGGTGTAGGGGGCTGGAGGAGGTTACAGAGATAGGGAGGGGTGTAGGGGCTGGAGGAGGTTATAGAGATAGGGAGGGGTGTAGGGGGATGGAGGAGGTTACAGTGATAGAGTGGGGTGTAGGGGCTGGAGGAGGTTGCAGAGATAGGGAGGGGTGTAGGGGGCTGGAGGATGTTACAGTGATAGAGATGGGTGTCGGAGGATGGAGGAGGTTACAGAGATAGGGAGCATTGTAGGGTCTGGAGGTGTTTACAGAGATAGGGAGGGGTGTTGGGGGCTGGAGGAGGTTACAGAGATAGGGAGGGGTGTAGGTGCTGGAGGAGGTTAGAGAGGTAGGGAGGGGTGTAGGGGGCTGGAGGAGGTTACAGAGATAGGGAGGGGTGTAGGTGTTGGAGGAGGTTACAGAGATAGGGAGGGGTGTAGGGGGCTGGAGGAGGTTACAGAGATAGGGAGGCGTGTAGGGCCTGGTGGAGGTTACAGAGAAATGGAGGGTTGCAGGGTCTGGAGCAGGTTACAGAGATAGGGAGGGTTGTAGGGGTTGGAGGTGATTACAGAGATAGGGAGGGGTGTAGGTGCTGGAGGAGGTTACAGAGATAGGGAGGGGTGTAGGGCCTGGAGGAGGTTACAGAAACAGAGAGCTCGAGGGTGTTCACAGAGATAGGGAGATTTGTCGAGCTGGAGGAGGTTACAGAGATAGGGAGGGGTGTAGGAGCTGGAGGAGGTTACTGAGATAGGGAGAGGTGTAGGAGCTGGAGGAGGTTACAGAGATAGGGAGGGATGTAGGGGGCTGGAGGAGGTTACAGAGTTTGGGAGGGGTGTAGGGGACTGGAGGAGGTTACAGAGATAGGGATGGTTGTAGGGGCTGTAGGAGGTTACAGAGATAGGGAGGGGTGTAGGGGCTGTAGCAGTTTACAGAGATAGGGAGGGTTGTAGGGGCTGTAGGAGGTTACAGAGATAGGGAGGGGTGTAGGTGCTGGAGGAGGTTACAGAGATAGGGAGGGGTGTAGGCTGCTAAGGAGGTTACAGAGATAGGGAGGGTTGTTGGGAGCTGGAGGAGGTTACAGAGGTAGGGAGGGTTGTAGGGGGATGGAGGAGGTTACAGAGATAGGGAGGGTGTAGGGGGACGGAGGAGGTTACAGAGATATGGAGGGGTGTAGGGGCTGGATCAGGTTACAGAGATAGGGAGTGGTGTAGGTGCTAGAGGAGGTTACAGAGATAGGGAGGAGGGGTGTTGGGGCTGAAGAAGGTTATAGAGATAGGGAGGGTTGTAGGGGCTGAAGTATGTTACCGACTTAGGGAGGGTTGTTAGGGGTGGTGGAGGTTACAGAAATAGGGAGGGTTGTAGGGAGCTGGAGGAGTTTACAGAGATAGGGAGGGGTGTAGGGACTGGAGGACGTTACAGAGATAGGGAGGGGTGTAGGGGCTGAAGAAGGTCACAGAGATAGGGAGGGTTGTAGGTGCTGAAGTATGTTACAGACATAGGGAGGGTTGTTGGGGTGGTGGAGGTTACAGAAATAGGGAGGGTTGTAGGGAGCTGGAGGAGGTTACAGAGATAGGGAGGGGTGTAGGGACTGGAGGACGTTACAGAGATAGGGAGGGGTGTAGGGGGCTGGAGGAGTTTACAGAGATAGGGATGTGTGTAGGTGCTGGAGTAGGTTACAGATTTAGGGAGGGATGTAGGGCTGGAGGAGGTTACAGAGATAGCGAGGGGTGTAGGGGGCTGGAGGATTTTACAGAGATAGGAAGGGTTGTAGGGGCTAGAGGAGGTTACAGAGACAGGGAGCGGTGTCGGGGGATGGAGGATGTTACAGAGTAAAGGTGGTTTGTAGGGGGCTGGAGTAGATTATAGAGATAGGGTGGGGTGTAGGGGCTGGAGGAGATTACAGAGATGGGGAGAGTTGTCGGTGCTGGAGGTGGTTACAGGGATAGGGAGGATTGTAGGTGCTGGAGGTGGTTACAGGGATAGGGAGGGGTGTAGCGGATGAAGGAGGTTCTAGTGATAGGGAGCATTGAAGTGGCTGGAGGAGGTTACAGGGATAGGGAGGGTTATAGGGGTTTGGAGGTGTTTACAGCAATAGGGAGGGTTGTAGGGGCTGGAGGAGATTGCACAGATAGGGAGGGGTGTAGGGGCTGGAGGAGCTTACAGAGATAGGGAGGGGTGTATGGGCTGGAGGAGGTTACAGAGATAGGAAGGGGTCTAGGGGGCTGGAGGAGGTTACAGAGATAGGAAGGGGTCTAGGGGGCTGGAGGAGGTTACAGAGATAGGGAGGGGTGTAGTGGCTGGAGGAGGTTACAAAGATAGGGAGGGGTGTAGGGGGATGGAGGAGGTTACAGAGATAGGGAGGGTTGAAGTGTCTGGAGGAGGTTACAGGGATAGGGAGGGGTGGAGGCGATGGAGGAGGGTACTGAGATAGGGAGTGTTGAACTGGCTGGAGGAGGTTACAGGGTTAGGGAGGGTTATAGGGGTTTGGAGGTTTTTTACAGTGATAGCGAGGGGTTTAGGGATGGCGAGATTACAGAGATAGGGAGGGGTGTCGGGGCTGGAGGACCTTACAGAGATAGGGAGGGTTGTGGGGGCTGGAGAAGGTTACAAAGGTAGGGAGGGGTGCAGGGGATGGAGGAGGTTACAGAGATAGGGAGGGCTGTAGGGGCTGGAGGAGGTTACAGAGATAGGGAGGGGTGTAGTGGATAGAGGAGGTTACAGAGATAGGGAGGGGTGTAGGGCCTGGAGGAGGTTACAGAAACAGAGAGCTCGAGGGTGTTCACAGAGATAGGGAGATTTGTCGAGCTGGAGGAGGTTACAGAGATAGGGAGGGGTGTAGGAGCTGGAGGAGGTTACTGAGATAGGGAGAGGTGTAGGAGCTGGAGGAGGTTACAGAGATAGGGAGGGATGTAGGGGGCTGGAGGAGGTTACAGAGTTTGGGAGGGGTGTAGGGGGCTGGAGGAGGTTACAGAGATAGGGAGGGGTGTAGGGGGCTGGAGGAGGTTACAGAGTTAGGGAGCAGTGTAGCAGCTGGAGGAATTTACAGAGATAGGGAGGGGTGTCGGAGCTGGAGGAGGTTACAGTGTTTGGGAGGGGTGTAGGGGGCTGGAGGAGGTTACAGAGATAGGGAGGGGTGTAGGGGCTGGTGGAGGTTACAGAGAAATGGAGGGTTGCAGGGTGTGGAGAAGGTTACAGAGATAGGGAGGGTTGTAGGGGCTGGAGGAGGTTACAGAGATAGGGAGGGGTGTAGGTGCTGGTGGAGGTTACAGAGATAGGGAAGGTTGTTGGGGGTAGTGGAGGTTACAGAGATAGGGAGGGGTGTAGGGGACTGGAGGAGGTTACAGAGATAGGGAGGGTTGTGGGGGCTGGAGAAGGTTACAAAGGTAGGGAGGGGTGTAGGGGACTGGAGGAGGTTACAGAGATAGGGAGGGGTGTAGAGGCTGTAGGAGGTTACAGAGATAGGGAGGGTTGTAGGGGCTGTAGGAGTTTACAGAGATAGGGAGGTGTGTAGATGCTGGAGGAGGTTACAGAGATAGGGAGGGGTGTAGGGAGCTGGAGGATGTTACAGAGATAGGGAGGGTTGTAGGGGGATGGAGGAGTTTACAGAGATAGGGAGGGGTGTAGGGGGATGGAGGAGGTTACAGGGATAGAGAGGGGTGTAGGGGCTGGATCAGGTTACAGAGATAGGGAGGGGTGTAGGGGCTGGAGGAGGTTACAGAGATAGGGAGGGGTGTAGTGGCTGAAGAAGGTTACAGAGCTAGGGAGGGTTGTAGGGTCTGAAGTATGTTACCGACATAGGGAGGGTTGTTGGGGGTGGTGGAAGTTACAGAAATGGAGAGGGTTGTAGGGGGCTGGAGGAGGTTACAGAGATAGGGAGGGGTGTAGGGGCTGGAGGAGGTTACAGAGATCAGGAGGGGTGTAGGGACTGGAGGAAGTTACAGAGATAGGGAGGGGTGTAGGGGGCTGGAGGAGGTTACAGAGATAGGGAGGGATGTAGGGGCTGGAGGAGGTTACAGAGATAGGGAGGGGTGTAGGGGGCTGGAGGAGGTTACAGAGATAGGGAGGGGTGTAGGTGCTGGAGGAGGTTACAGAGATAGGGAGGGGTGTAGGGGGCTGGAGGAGGTTACAGAGATAGGGACGTGTGTAGGGTCTGGAGGAGCTTACAGATTTAGAGAGGGATGTAGGGGCTGAAGGAGGTTACAGAGATAGCGAGGGGTGTAGGGGGCTGGAGGATGTTACAGAGATAGGGAGGGCGGTAGGGGATAGAGGAGGTTACAGAGAAAGGGAGGTGTGTAGTGTCTGGAGGAGATTAGAGATAGGGAGGGGTGTCGGGGCTGGATGAGGTTACAGAGATAGGGAGGGGTGTAGGGGCTGGAGGAGGTTACAGAGATAGGGAGTGGTATAGGGGCTGGAGGAGGTTCCAGTTATAGGGAGGGGTGTAGGGGACTTGAGGAGGTTACAGAGATCGGGAGGGTTGTAGGGGGCTGGAGGGGTTTACAGAGAAATGGATTGGTGTAGTGTCTGGAGGAGGTTACAGAGATACGGAGGGGTGTCGGTGCTGGATGAGGTTTCAGAGATAGCGAGGGTTGTAGGGACTGGAGGAGGTTACAGAGATAGGGAGGGTTGTAGGGGGCTGGAGGAGATTACCGAGATAGGGAGGGCGGTAGGGTCTGGTGGAGGCAACAGAGATAGGGAGGGGTGTAGGGGCTGGAGGAGGTGATAGTGATAGAGAGGGGTGTAGGGAGCTGGAGGAGGTTACAGAGATAGGGAGGGGCGTAGGGGCTGGAGGAGGTTACAGAAATAGGGAGAGTTGTTGGGGCTGGAGGAGGTTACAGTGATACAGAGGGGTGTAGGCGTCTGGAGCAGGTTACAGAGATAGCGAGGGTTCTAGGGGCTGGAGGATGTTACAGAGATTGGGAGGGGTGTAGGGGGCTTGGAGAAGGTTACAGTGATAGGGATGGTTGTAGAGACTGGAGGAGCTTATAGAGATAGGGAGGGTTGAAATGGCTGGAGGTGGTTACAGAGATTGGGATGGTTGAAATGGTTGGAGGAGGTTACAGGGATAGGGAGGATTGTAGGTGCTGGAGGTGGTTACAGGGATAGGGAGGGGTGTAGCGGATGAAGGAGGTTCTAGTGATAGGGAGCATTGAAGTGGCTGGAGGAGGTTACAGGGATAGGGAGGGTTATAGGGGTTTGGAGGTGTTTACAGCAATAGGGAGGGTTGTAGGGGCTGGAGGAGATTGCACAGATAGGGAGGGGTGTAGGGGCTGGAGGAGCTTACAGAGATAGGGAGGGGTGTATGGGCTGGAGGAGGTTACAGAGATAGGAAGGGGTCTAGGGGGCTGGAGGAGGTTACAGAGATAGGAAGGGGTCTAGGGGGCTGGAGGAGGTTACAGAGATAGGGAGGGGTGTAGTGGCTGGAGGAGGTTACAGAGATAGGGAGGGGTGTAGGGGGATGGAGGAGGTTACAGAGATAGGGAGGGTTGAAGTGTCTGGAGGAGGTTACAGGGATAGGGAGGGGTGGAGGCGATGGAGGAGGGTACTGAGATAGGGAGTGTTGAACTGGCTGGAGGAGGTTACAGGGTTAGGGAGGGTTATAGGGGTTTGGAGGTTTTTTACAGTGATAGCGAGGGGTTTAGGGATGGCGAGATTACAGAGATAGGGAGGGGTGTCGGGGCTGGAGGACCTTACAGAGATAGGGAGGGTTGTGGGGGCTGGAGAAGGTTACAAAGGTAGGGAGGGGTGCAGGGGATGGAGGAGGTTACAGAGATAGGGAGGGCTGTAGGGGCTGGAGGAGGTTACAGAGATAGGGAGGGGTGTAGTGGATAGAGGAGGTTACAGAGATAGGGAGGGGTGTAGGGCCTGGAGGAGGTTACAGAAACAGAGAGCTCGAGGGTGTTCACAGAGATAGGGAGATTTGTCGAGCTGGAGGAGGTTACAGAGATAGGGAGGGGTGTAGGAGCTGGAGGAGGTTACTGAGATAGGGAGAGGTGTAGGAGCTGGAGGAGGTTACAGAGATAGGGAGGGATGTAGGGGGCTGGAGGAGGTTACAGAGTTTGGGAGGGGTGTAGGGGGCTGGAGGAGGTTACAGAGATAGGGAGGGGTGTAGGGGGCTGGAGGAGGTTACAGAGTTAGGGAGCAGTGTAGCAGCTGGAGGAATTTACAGAGATAGGGAGGGGTGTCGGAGCTGGAGGAGGTTACAGTGTTTGGGAGGGGTGTAGGGGGATGGAGGAGGTTACAGAGATAGGGAGGGGTGTAGGGGCTGGTGGAGGTTACAGAGAAATGGAGGGTTGCAGGGTGTGGAGAAGGTTACAGAGATAGGGAGGGTTGTAGGGGCTGGAGGAGGTTACAGAGATAGGGAGGGGTGTAGGTGCTGGTGGAGGTTACAGAGATAGGGAAGGTTGTTGGGGGTAGTGGAGGTTACAGAGATAGGGAGGGGTGTAGGGGACTGGAGGAGGTTACAGAGATAGGGAGGCTTGTGGGGGCTGGAGAAGGTTACAAAGGTAGGGAGGGGTGTAGGGGACTGGAGGAGGTTACAGTGATAGGGAGGGTTTAGGGGCTGGAGGAGGTTACAGAGATATGGAGGGGTGTAGGGGCTGGAGGAGGTTACAGAGATAGGGAGGGGTGTAGGGGCTGGAGGAGGTTACAGAGATAGCGAGGGGTGTAGAGGCTGTAGGAGGTTACAGAGATAGGGAGGGTTGTAGGGGCTGTAGGAGTTTACAGAGATAGGGAGGTGTGTAGATGCTGGAGGAGGTTACAGAGATAGGGAGGGGTGTAGGGGCTGGAGGAGGTTACAGAGATAGGGAGGGGTGTAGGGAGCTGGAGGATGTTACAGAGATAGGGAGGGTTGTAGGGGGATGGAGGAGTTTACAGAGATAGGGTGGGGTGTAGGGGGCTGGAGGAGGTTACAGGGATAGAGAGGGGTGTAGGGGCTGGATCAGGTTACAGAGATAGGGAGGGGTGTAGGGGCTGGAGGAGGTTACAGAGATAGGGAGGGGTGTAGGGTCTGAAGTATGTTACCGACATAGGGAGGGTTGTTGGGGGTGGTGGAAGTTACAGAAATGGAGAGGGTTGTAGGGGGCTGGAGGAGGTTACAGAGATCAGGAGGGGTGTAGGGACTGGAGGAAGTTACAGAGATAGGGAGGGGTGTAGGGGGCTGGAGGAGGTTACAGAGATAGGGACGTGTGTAGGGTCTGGAGTAGGTTACAGATTTAGAGAGGGATGTAGGGGCTGAAGGAGGTTACAGAGATAGCGAGGGGTGTAGGGGGCTGGAGGATGTTACAGAGATAGGGAGGGCGGTAGGGGATAGAGGAGGTTACAGAGAAAGGGAGGTGTGTAGTGTCTGGAGGAGATTAGAGATAGGGAGGGGTGTCGGGGCTGGATGAGGTTACAGAGATAGGGAGGGGTGTAGGGGCTGGAGGAGGTTCCAGTTATAGGGAGGGGTGTAGGGGCTGGAGGAGGTTACAGAGATAGGGAGTGTTGTAGGGGCTGGAGGAGGTTACAGAGATAGGGAGTGGTATAGGGGCTGGAGGAGGTTCCAGTTATAGGGAGGGGTGTAGGGGACTTGAGGAGGTTACAGAGATCGGGAGGGTTGTAGGGGGCTGGAGGGGTTTACAGAGAAATGGATTGGTGTAGTGTCTGGAGGAGGTTACAGAGATACGGAGGGGTGTCGGTGCTGGATGAGGTTTCAGAGATAGCGAGGGTTGTAGGGACTGGAGGAGGTTACAGAGATAGGGAGGGTTGTAGGGGGCTGGAGGAGATTACCGAGATAGGGAGGGCGGTAGGGTCTGGTGGAGGCAACAGAGATAGGGAGGGGTGTAGGGGCTGGAGGAGGTGATAGTGATAGAGAGGGGTGTAGGGAGCTGGAGGACGTTACAGAGATAGGGAGGGGCGTAGGGGCTGGAGGAGGTTACAGAAATAGGGAGAGTTGTTGGGGCTGGAGGAGGTTACAGTGATACAGAGGGGTGTAGGCGTCTGGAGCAGGTTACAGAGATAGCGAGGGTTCTAGGGGCTGGAGGATGTTACAGAGATTGGGAGGGGTGTAGGGGGCTTGGAGAAGGTTACAGTGATAGGGATGGTTGTAGAGTCTGGAGGAGCTTATAGAGATAGGGAGGGTTGAAATGGCTGGAGGTGGTTACAGAGATTGGGATGGTTGAAATGGTTGGAGGAGGTTACAGGGATAGGGGGGGTTATAGGTGCTGGAGGAGGTTACTTAGATAGCGAGGCTTATAGTGGCTCGAGGAGGTTACAGAGATAGGGATGTTTGTACCGTGCTGGAAAAGGTTACAAAGATAAGGAGGTTGTAGGGGTTGGCGGAGGTAACAGAGATGGGGAGTGCTGTAGGGGCTGGAGGAGGTTACAGAGATAGGGAGGGGTGTAGCGGCTGGAGGAGGTTACAGTGATAGGGTGGGTTGTAGGGGCTGGAGGAGGCTACAGAGATAGGGAGGGTTATAGGGGCTTGAGGTTAAATACCAAGGGAGGGTTATCGAGGTTGGAGGAGGTTACAGAAATGGGGAGGGTTTTACTGTTGGAGAATATAGAGATAGGGTTGGAGTAAGTTACAGAGAAAGGGAGGGTTCGAGTGTGTTACAGAGATATGGAGATTTGTCGTGGCTGGAGGAGGTTACAGAGATAGGGAGGGTTGAAGTGGCTGGAGGCAGTTACATGGATAGGGAGGTTTATAGGGGCTGGAGAAGGTTACATAGATAGGGAGGGTTGTAGGTGCTGCAGGAGGTTACAGGGATAGGGAGGGGTGTAGGTGCTGGAGGAGGTTACAGAGACAGGGAGGGGTGTAGGGGCTGAAGGAGGTTACAGTGATAGGGAGGGGTGTAGTGGACTGGAGGAGGTTACAGAGATAGGGAGCGTTGTAGGGGCTGTAGGAGGTTACAGAGATAGGGAGGCGTGTAGGGGCTGTAGGTGGTTACAGAGATAGGGAGGGGTATAGGGGCTGGAGGAGGTTACAGAGACAGGGAGGGTTGTAGGGGCTGGAGGTGTTTATGGAGATCGGGAGGATTGTAAGGGCTGGAGGAGGTTAGAGATAGGGAGGGGTGTTGGGGCTGGAGGAGGTTACAGAGATAGGGATGTGTGTAGGGCCTGGAGTAGGTTACAGATTTAGGGAGGGATGTAGGGGTTGGAGGAGGTTACAGAGATAGGGAGGGGTGTATGGGGCTGTAGGAGGTTACAGAGATAGGGAGGGGTGTAGGGACTGTAGGAGTTTACAGAGATAGGGAGGGTTGTAGGGGCTGTAGGAGTTTACAGAGATAGGGAGGGGTGTAGGTGCTGGAGGAGGTTACAGAGAGAGGGAGGGGTGTAGGGGCTGAAGGAGTTTACAGAGATAGGGAGGATTGTTGGGAGCTGGAGGAGGTTACAGAGATAGGGAGGGTTGCAGGGGGATGGAGGAGGTTACAGAGATCGGGAGGCGTGTAGGGGCTGGATCAGGTTACAGAGATAGGGAGGGGTGTAGCTGCTGGAGGATGTTACTGAAATAGGGAGGGTTGTTGGGGGTGGAGGAGGATACAGAAATAGGGAGGGTTGTAGGGGCTGAAGGAGGTTACAGAGATAGGGAGGGGTGTAGGGGCTGGATGACCTTACAGAGATAGGGAGGGTTGTAGGGGGCTGGAGAAGGTTACAGAGATAGGGAGGGGTGTAGGGGATGGAGGAGGTTACAGAGATAGGGTGGCGTGTAGGGGCTGGAGGAGGTTATAGAGATAGGGAGGGGTGTAGTGGATAGAGGAGGTTACAGAGATAGGGAGGGGTGTCGGGGCTGGAGGAGATTATAGAGATAGGGAGGAGTGTAGGGCCTGAAGGAGGTTACAGAGATAGGGAGGATTGTAGCCGGCTGGAGGAGGTTACAGAGTTTGGGAGGGGTGTAGCGGCTGGAGGAGGTTACAGAGATAGGGAGGGGTGTAGTGTCTGGAGGAGGTTACAGAGTTAGGGAGGGGTGAAGGTGCTGGAGGAGGTTACAGAGACAGGGAGGGTTGTAGGGGCTGGAGGAGGTTACAGAGTTTGGGAGGGGTGTAGCGGCTGGAGGAGGTTACAGAGATAGGGAGGGGTGTAGTGTCTGGAGGAGGTTTCAGATATAGGGAGGTGTGTAGGGGGCTGGAGGAGGTAACTGAGATTACGAGTGGTGTAGGGGGCTGGAGGAGGTTATAGACATAGGGAGGGGTGTAGATGCTGGAGGAGGTTACAGAGATAGGGAGGGAGGTGTAGGGGCTGGAGGAGGTTATAGACATAGGGAGGGGTGTAGATGCTGGAGGAGGTTACAGAGATAGGGAGGGGTCTAGGGCCTGATGGAGGTTACAGAGATAGGGAGGGATATAGGGGGCTGGAGGAGGTTACAGAGATAGGGAGGCGTGTAGGGGATGGAGGAGGTTACAGAGTTAGGGAGGGGTGTAGGGGCTGGAGGAGGTTACAGAGACAGGGAGAGTTGTAGGGGCTGGAGGTGTTTACGGAGATCGGGAGGACTGTAGGGGCTGGAGGAGGTTAGAGATAGGGAGGGGTGTTGGGGCTGGAGGAGGTTACAGAGGTAGGGATGTGTGTAGGGCCTGGAGTAGGTTACAGATTTAGGGAGGGATGTAGGGGTTGGAGGAGGTTACAGAGATAGGGAGGGGTGTATGGGGCTGGAGGAGGTTACAGAGATAGGGAGGGGTGTAGGGGCTGTAGGAGTTTACAGAGATAGGGAGGGCTGTAGGGGCTGTGGGAGTTTACAGAGATAGGGAGGGGTGTAGGTGCTGGAGGAGGTTACAGAGATAGGGAGGGGTGTAGGGGCTGGAGGAGGTTACAGAGATAGGGAGGGATATAGGGTGCTGGAGGAGGTTACAGAGATAGGGAGGGGTGTAGGGGCTGAAGGAGTTTACAGAGATAGGGAGGATTGTTGGGAGCTGGAGGAGGTTACAGAGATAGGGAGGGTTGTAGGGGGATGGAGGAGGTTACAGAGATAGGGACGGTGTAGGGGGATGGAGGAGGTTACAGAGATCGGGAGGCGTGTAGGGGCTGGATCAGGTTACAGAGATAGGGAGGGGTATAGGTGCTGGAGGAGGTTACAGAGATAGGGAGGGCTGTAGGGGCTGAAGAAGGTTACAGAGATAGGGAGGGTTGTAGGGGCTGAAGGAGGTTACAGAGATATGGAGGGGTGTAGGGGCTGGAGGAGGTTACAGAGATAGGGAGGGGTGTAGGTGTTGGAGGAGATTACAGTGATAGGGAGGGTTGTAGGGGGCTGGAGGAGGTTACAGAGATAGGGAGGGGTGTAGGGACTGGAGGACGTTACAGAGATAGGGAGGGGTGTAGGGGGCTGGAGGAGATTACAGAGATAGGGATGTGTGTGGGGGCTGGAGTTGGTTACAGATTTAGGGAGGGATGTAGTGCCTGAAGAAGGTTACAGAGATAGGGAGGGGTGTCGGGGCTGGAGGAGGTTACAGAGATAGGGAGGGGTGTAGGGGCTGGAGAAGATTACCAAGATAGGTAGGGCTGTAGGGGCTGGAGGAAGTTAGAGATTTAGGAAAGAGTATAGGGGCTGGAGGAGGTTAGAGATATAGGGAGGGGTGTTGGGACTGGAGGATGTTACAGAGTTTGGGAGGGTTGTAGGGGGCTGGAGAATGTTACAGAGATAGGGAGGGATGTAGGGGGTTGGAGGAGCTTACAGAGATAGGGAGGGCTGTAGGGGCTGGAGGAGGTTACAGAGATAGGGAGGGGTGTAGTTGCTGGAGGATGTTACAGAGATAGGGAGGGGTGCAGGGGGCTGGAGGAGTTTACAGAGATAGGGAGGGGTGTAGTGGCTGGAGGAGGTTACAGAGAAAGGGAGGGGTGTAGGGACTGGTGGAGGTTACAGAGATAGGGAGGGGTGTAGGGGGCTGGAGGAGGTTACAGAGATAGGGAGGGGTGTAGGGGCTGGAGAAGATTACCAAGATAGGTAGGGCTGTAGGGGCTGGAGGAAGTTAGAGATTTAGGAAAGAGTATAGGGGCTGGAGGAGGTTAGAGATATAGGGAGGGGTGTTGGGACTGGAGGATGTTACAGAGTTTGGGAGGGTTGTAGGGGGCTGGAGAATGTTACAGAGATAGGGAGGGATGTAGGGGGTTGGAGGAGCTTACAGAGATAGGGAGGGCTGTAGGGGCTGGAGGAGGTTACAGAGATAGGGAGGGGTGTAGTTGCTGGAGGATGTTACAGAGATAGGGAGGGGTGCAGGGGGTTGGAGGAGTTTACAGAGATAGGGAGGGGTGTAGTGGCTGGAGGAGGTTACAGAGAAAGGGAGGGGTGTAGGGACTGGTGGAGGTTACAGAGATAGGGAGGGGTGTAGGGGGCTGGAGAAGATTACCAAGATAGGTAGGGCTGTAGGGGCTGGAGGAAGTTACAGATTTAGGAAAGAGTATAGGGGCTGGAGGAGGTTACAGAGTTAGGGAGGGGTCTATGGGCTGGAGGGGGATGCAGAGATAGGGAGGGGTATAGGGTGCTGGAGGATGTTAGAAAGGTAGGGAGGGTTGTAGGGGGCTGGAGGAGGTTACAGAGATAGGGAATGTTGTAGGGGCTGGAGGAGGTTATAGAGATAGGGAGGGGTGTAGGGGCTGGAGGAGGTTACAGAGATATGGAGGGGTTTAGGGGGCTGGAGGAGGTTAGAGATAGGAAGGTTTGTAGGGGGCTGGAGGGGTTTACAGAGAAAGGGAGGGGTGTAGTGTCTGGAGGAGGTTACAGAGATAGGGAGTGTTGTAGGGGACTGGAAGAGGTTACAGTGATAGGGAGGGTTGTAGGGGCTGGAGGAGGTTACCGAGATAGCGAGTGTTGCAGGGGCTGGAGGCGGTTACAGAGATAGGGAGGGGTGTCGGGGTTGGAGGAGGTTACAGAGAGAGGGAGGCATGTAGCGGCTGGAGGAGGTTACAGAGATAGGGCAGGGTGTTGGGGGCTGGAGAAGATTACCAAGATAGGTAGGGCTGTAGGGGCTGGAGGAAGTTACAGATTTAGGAAAGAGTATAGGGGACTGGAGGAGGTTACAGAGTTAGGGAGGGGTCTATGGGCTGGAGGGGGATGCAGAGATAGGGAGGGGTATAGGGTGCTGGAGGAGGTTAGAAAGATAGGGAGGGTTGTAGGGGGCTGGAGGAGGTTACAGAGATAGGGAATGTTGTAGGGGCTGGAGGAGGCTATTGAGATAGGGAGGGGTGTAGGGACTGGAGGAGGTTACAGAGATATGGAGGGGTTTAGGGGGCTGGAGGAGGTTACAGAGAGAGGGAGGCATGTAGCGGCTGGAGGAGGTTACAGAGATAGGGCAGGGTGTAGGGGCTGGAGGAGGTTACAGAGATTGTGACGGTTGTAGGGGACTGGAGGAGGTTACAGAGATAGGGAGGGGTATAGGGGACTGGAGGAGGTTAGAGGTAGGAAGGTTTGTAGGGGGCTGGAGGTTACAGAGAAAGGGAGGGGTGTAGTGTCTGGAGGAGGTTACAGAGATAGGGAGTGTTGTAGGGTACTGGAGGAGGTTACAGTGATAGGGAGGGTTGTTGGGGCTGGAGGAGGTTACCGAGATAGCGAGTGTTGCAGGGGCTGGAGGCGGTTACAGAGATAGGGAGGGGTGTCGGGGTTGGAGGAGTTTTCAGAGATAGGGAGGGTTGTAGGGGCTGGAGGGGGAAGTAGAGATAGGGAGGGGTATAGGGTGCTGGAGGAGGTTAGAAAGATAGGGAGGGTTGTAGGGGGCTGGAGGAGGTTACAGAGATAGGGAATGTTGTCGGGGCTGGAGGAGGTTACAGAGATATGGAGGGGTTTAGGGGGCTGGAGGAGGTTACAGAGAGAGGGAGGCATGTAGCGGCTGGAGGAGGTTACAGAGATAGGGCAGGGTGTAGGGGCTGGAGGAGGTTACAGAGATTGTGACGGTTGTCGGGGACTGGAGGAGGTTGCAGAGATAGGGAGGGGTGTAGGGGACTGTAGGAGGTTCGAGATAGGAAGGTTTGTAGGGGGCTGGAGGGGTTTACAGAGAAAGGGAGGGGTGTAGTGTCTGGAGGAGGTTACAGAGATAGGGAGTGTTGTAGGGGACTGGAGGAGGTTACAGTGATAGGGAGGGGTGTAGGGGCTGGAGGAGGTTACAGAGATAGCGAGTGTTGCAGGGGCTGGAGGCGGTTACAGAGATAGGGAGGGGTGTAGCATCTGGAGGAGGTTACAGAGATAGGGAGTGTCGTAGGGGGCTGGAGGAGGTTACAGAGATAGGGAATGTTGTAGGGGCTGGAGGAGGTTATAGAGATAGGGAGCGGTGTAGGGGCTGGAGAAGGTTACAGAGATATGGAGGCGTTTAGGGGGCTGGAGGACGTTACAGAGAGAGGGAGGCATGTAACGGCTGGAGGAGGTTACAGAGATAGGGCAGGGTTTAGGGGCTGGAGGAGGTTACAGAGATTGTGACGTTTGTAGGGGACTGGAGGAGGTTACAGAGATAGGGAGGGGTGTAGGGGACTGGAGGAGGTTACAGAGATAGGGAGGGGTGTAGGGGGCTGGAGGAGGTTACAGAGATAGGGAGGGGTGTAGGGGCTGGAGGAGGTTACAGAGATAGGGAGGGGTGTAGGGGACTGGAGGAGGTTAGAGATAGGAAGGTTTGTCGGGGGCTGGAGGGGTTTACAGAGAAAGGGAGGGGTGTCGTGTCTGGAGGAGGTTACAGAGATAGGGAGTGTTGTAGGGGACTGGAAGAGGTTACAGTGATCGGGAGGGGTGTAGGGGCTGGAGGAGGTTACAGAGATAGCGAGTGTTGCAGGGGCTGGAGGAGGTTACAGAGATAGGGAGTGTTTTAGGGGCTGGAGGAGGTTACAGAGAGAGGGCAGGGTGTAGGGGCTGGAGGAGGTTACAGAGATTGTGACGGTTGTAGGGGACTGGAGGAGGTTACAGAGATAGGGAGGGGTGTAGGGGCTGGAGGAGGTTACAGAGATAGGGCAGAAGGTAGGCGCTCGAGGAGGTTACTGAGATAGGGAGGGGTGTAGTGCCTGAAGAAGGTTACAGAGATAGGGAGGGGTGCAGGTGGCTGGAGGAGGTTACAGAGATAGGGAGGGGTATAGGGGCTGGAGGAGGTTACAGAGATAGGGAGGGGTGTAGGGGCTGGAGGAGATTACAGTGATAGGGAGTGTTGTCGGGGTTGGAGGAGTTTTCAGAGATAGGGAGGGTTGTAGGGGCTGGAGGAAGTTACAGAGATAGGGAGGGGTGGAGGGCCTGGAGCAGGTTACAGAGATAGGGAGGGGTGTAGGGGCTGGAGGAGGTTACAGAGATAGGGAGGGGTGTAGGGGCTGGAGGAGGTTACAGTGATAGGGAGTGTTGTCGGGGTTGGAGGAGTTTTCAGAGATAGGGAGGGTTGTAGGGGCTGGAAGAGGTTACAGAGATAGGGAGGGGTGTTGGGGCTGGAGGAGCTTACAGAGATAGGGAGGCGTGTAGGGGCTGGAGGAGGTTACAGAGATAGGGAGGGGTGTAGTTGCTGGAGGAGGTTACAGAGATAGGGAGGGGTGCAGGGGGCTGGAGGAGTTTACAGAGATAGGGAGGGGTGTAGTGGCTGGAGGAGGTTACAGAGAAAGGGAGGGTTGTAGGGGCTGGAGGAGGTTACCGAGATGGGGAGTGTTGCAGGGGCTGGAGGCGGTTACAGAGATAGGGAGCGGTGTCGGGGTTGGAGGAGTTTTCAGAGATAGGGAGGGTTGTAGGGGCTGGAGGAGGTTACAGAGAGAGGGAGGCATGTCGCGGCTGGAGCAGGTTACAGAGATAGGGCAGGGTGTTGGGGCTGGAGGAGGTTACAGAGATTGTGACGGTTGTAGGGGACTGGAGGAGGTGGCAGAGATAGGGAGGGGTGTAGGGACTGGAGGAGGTTAGAGATAGGAAGGTTTGCAGGGGGCTGGAGAGGTTACAGAGATAGGGATGGGTGTTGGGACTGGAGGATGTTACAGAGTTCGGGAGGGTTGTAGGGGGCTGGAGAATGTTACAGAGATAGGGAGGGATGTAGGGGGCTGGAGGAGGTTGCAGAGATAGGGAGGGCTGTAGGAGGCTACAGAGATAGAGCAGGAGGTAGGGGCTCGAGGAGGTTACTGAGATAGGGAGGGGTGTAGTGCCTGAAGAAGGTTACAGAGATAGGGAGGATTGTAGGGGGCTGGAGGAGGTTACAGATATATGGAGGGGTGTTGGCACTGGAGCAGGATGCAGAGATAGGTAGGGGTGTAGGGTGCTGGAGGAGGTTAGAAAGATAGGGAGGGTTATAGGGTGCTGGAGGAGGTTATAGAGATAGGGAGGGGTGTAGGGGACTGGAGGAGGTTGCAGAGATAGGGAAGGTTGTAGGGGCTGGAGGTGGTTATAGAGATAGGGAGGGGTGTAGGGGCTGGAGGAGATTACAGAGTTAGGGAGGGGTTTAGGGGGCTGGAGGAGGTTACAGAGAGAGGGAGGCTTGTAGGGGCTAGAGGAGGTTACAGAGATAGGGCAGGGGGTAGGGGCTGGAGGAGGTTACAGAGAAAGTGATGGTTGTAGTGCCTGAAGTAGGTTACAGAGATGGGGAGACCTGTAGGGGCTGGAGGAGGTTACAGAGATAGGGAGGGGTTTAGGGGCTGGAGGAGGTTACAGAGATCGGGAGGGGTGTAGGGGACTGGAGGAGGTTAGAGATAGGAAGGTTTGTAGGGGGCTGGAGGGGTTTACAGAGAAAGGGAGGGGTGTAGCGTCTGCAGGAGGTTACAGAGATAGGGAGTGTTGTAGGGGACTGGAAGAGGTTACAGAGATAGGGAGGGGTGTAGGGGCTGGAGGAGGTTACAGAGATAGGGAGGGGTGTAGGGGCTGGAGGAGGTTACAGAGATAGGGAGGGGTGCAGGGGGCTGGAGGAGGTTACAGAGATAGGGAGGGTTGTAGTGGCTGGAGGAGGTTACAGAGAGAGGGAGGGGTGTAGGGGCTGGAGGAGGTTACAGAGATAGGGAGGGGTGTAGGGGGCTGGAGATTACCAAGATAGGTAGGGCTGTAGGGGCTGGAGGAAGTTACAGATTTAGGAAAGAGTATAGGGGCTGGAAGAGGTTACAGAGTTAGGGAGGGGTCTATGGGCTGGAGGGGGAAGCAGAGATAGGGAGGGGTATAGGGTGCTGGAGGAGGTTAGAAAGATAGGGAGGGTTGTAGGGGGCTGGAGGAGGTTACAGAGATAGGGAATGTTGTCGGGGCTAGAGGAGGTTACAGAGATATGGAGGGGTTTAGGGGGCTGGAGGAGGTTACAGAGAGAGGGAGGCATGTAGCGGCTGGAGGAGGTTACAGAGATAGGGCAGGGTGTAGGGGCTGGAGGAGGTTACAGAGATTGTGACGGTTGTCGGGGACTGGAGGAGGTTACAGAGATAGGGAGGGGTGTAGGGGACTGTAGGAGGTTCGAGATAGGAAGGTTTGTAGGGGGCTGGAGGGGTTTACAGAGAAAGGGAGGGGTGTAGTGTCTGGAGGAGGTTACAGAGATAGGGAGTGTTGTAGGGGACTGGAGGAGGTTACAGTGATAGGGAGGGGTGTAGGGGCTAGAGGAGGTTACAGAGATAGCGAGTGTTGCAGGGGCTGGAGGCGGTTACAGAGATAGGGAGGGGTGTTGCGTCTGGAGGAGGTTACAGAGATAGGGAGTGTCGTAGGGGGCTGGTGGAGGTTACAGAGATATGGAGGCGTTTAGGGGGCTGGAGGACGTTACAGAGAGAGGGAGGCATGTAACGGCTGGAGGAGGTTACAGAGATAGGGCAGGGTTTAGGGGCTGGAGGAGGTTACAGAGATTGTGACGTTTGTAGGGGACTGGAGGAGGTTACAGAGATAGGGAGGGGTGTAGGGGACTGGAGGAGGTTAGAGTTAGGAAGGTTTGTAGGGGGCTGGAGGGGTTTACAGAGAAAGGGAGGGGTGTAGTGTCTGGAGGAGGTTACAGAGATAGGGAGTGTTGTAGGGGACTGGAAGAGGTTACAGTGATAGGGAGGGGTGTAGGGGCTGGAGGAGGTTACAGAGATAGCGAGTGTTGCAGGCGCTGGAGGAGGTTACAGAGATAGGGAGGGGTGTCGGGGTTGGAGGAGTTTTCAGAGATAGGGAGGGTTTTAGGGGCTGGAGGAGGTTACAGAGAGAGGGAGGGGTGTAGGGGCTGGAGGAGGTTACAGAGATTGTGACGGTTGTAGGGGACTGGAGGAGGTCACAGAGATAGGGAGGGGTGTAGGGGACTGGAGGAGGTTAGAGATAGGAATGTTTGTAGGGGGCTGGAGAGGTTACAGATATAGGGAGGGGCGTTGGGACTGGAGGATGTTACAGAGATTGGGAGGGTTGTAGGGGGCTGGAGGAGGTTACAGAGATAGGGAGGGATGTAGGGGGCTGGAGGAGGTTACAGAGACAGGGAGGGTTGTAGGGGCTGGAGGAGGTTACAGAGTTTGGGAGGGGTGTAGCGGCTGGAGGAGGTTACAGAGATAGGGAGGGGTGTAGTGTCTGGAGGAGGTTTCAGATATAGGGAGGTGTGTAGGGGGCTGGAGGAGGTAACTGAGATTACGAGTGGTGTAGGGGGCTGGAGGAGGTTATAGACATAGGGAGGGGTGTAGATGCTGGAGGAGGTTACAGAGATAGGGAGGGAGGTGTAGGGGCTGGAGGAGGTTATAGACATAGGGAGGGGTGTAGATGCTGGAGGAGGTTACAGAGATAGGGAGGGGTCTAGGGCCTGATGGAGGTTACAGAGATAGGGAGGGATATAGGGGGCTGGAGGAGGTTACAGAGATAGGGAGGCGTGTAGGGGATGGAGGAGGTTACAGAGTTAGGGAGGGGTGTAGGGGCTGGAGGAGGTTACAGAGACAGGGAGGGTTGTAGGGGCTGGAGGTGTTTACGGAGATCGGGAGGATTGTAGGGGCTGGAGGAGGTTAGAGATAGGGAGGGGTGTTGGGGCTGGAGGAGGTTACAGAGGTAGGGATGTGTGTAGGGCCTGGAGTAGGTTACAGATTTAGGGAGGGATGTAGGGGTTGGAGGAGGTTACAGAGATAGGGAGGGGTGTATGGGGCTGGAGGAGGTTACAGAGATAGGGAGGGGTGTAGGGGCTGTAGGAGTTTACAGAGATAGGGAGGGCTGTAGGGGCTGTGGGAGTTTACAGAGATAGGGAGGGGTGTAGGTGCTGGAGGAGGTTACAGAGATAGGGAGGGGTGTAGGGGCTGGAGGAGGTTACAGAGATAGGGAGGGATATAGGGTGCTGGAGGAGGTTACAGAGATAGGGAGGGGTGTAGGGGCTGAAGGAGTTTACAGAGATAGGGAGGATTGTTGGGAGCTGGAGGAGGTTACAGAGATAGGGAGGGTTGTAGGGGGATGGAGGAGGTTACAGAGATAGGGACGGTGTAGGGGGATGGAGGAGGTTACAGAGATCGGGAGGCGTGTAGGGGCTGGATCAGGTTACAGAGATAGGGAGGGGTATAGGTGCTGGAGGAGGTTACAGAGATAGGGAGGGCTGTAGGGGCTGAAGAAGGTTACAGAGATAGGGAGGGTTGTAGGGGCTGAAGGAGGTTACAGAGATAGGGAGGGGTGTAGGGGCTGGAGGAGGTTACAGAGATAGGGAGGGGTGTAGGTGTTGGAGGAGATTACAGTGATAGGGAGGGTTGTAGGGGGCTGGAGGAGGTTACAGAGATAGGGAGGGGTGTAGGGACTGGAGGACGTTACAGAGATAGGGAGGGGTGTAGGGGGCTGGAGGAGATTACAGAGATAGGGATGTGTGTGGGGGCTGGAGTTGGTTACAGATTTAGGGAGGGATGTAGTGCCTGAAGAAGGTTACAGAGATAGGGAGGGGTGTCGGGGCTGGAGGAGGTTACAGAGATAGGGAGGGGTGTAGGGGCTGGAGAAGATTACCAAGATAGGTAGGGCTGTAGGGGCTGGAGGAAGTTACAGATTTAGGAAAGAGTATAGGGGCTGGAGGAGGTTACAGCGTTAGGGAGGGGTCTATGGGCTGGAGGGGGATGCAGAGATAGGGAGGGGTATAGGGTGCTGGAGGATGTTAGAAAGATAGGGAGGGTTGTAGGGGGCTGGAGGAGGTTACAGAGATAGGGAATGTTGTAGGGGCTGGAGGAGGTTATAGAGATAGGGAGGGGTGTAGGGGCTGGAGGAGGTTACAGAGATATGGAGGGGTTTAGGGGGCTGGAGGAGGTTAGAGATAGGAAGGTTTGTAGGGGGCTGGAGGGGTTTACAGAGAAAGGGAGGGGTGTAATGTCTGGAGGAGGTTACAGAGATATGGAGGGGTTTAGGGGGCTGGAGGAGGTTACAGAGAGAGGGAGGCATGTAGCGGCTGGAGGAGGTTACAGAGATAGGGCAGGGTGTAGGGGCTGGAGGAGGTTACAGAGATTGTGACGGTTGTAGGGGACTGGAGGAGGTTACAGAGATAGGGAGGGGTATAGGGGACTGGAGGAGGTTAGAGGTAGGAAGGTTTGTAGGGGGCTGGAGGTTACAGAGAAAGGGAGGGGTGTAGTGTCTGGAGGAGGTTACAGAGATAGGGAGTGTTGTAGGGTACTGGAGGAGGTTACAGTGATAGGGAGGGTTGTTGGGGCTGGAGGAGGTTACCGAGATAGCGAGTGTTGCAGGGGCTGGAGGCGGTTACAGAGATAGGGAGGGGTGTCGGGGTTGGAGGAGTTTTCAGAGATAGGGAGGGTTGTAGGGGCTGGAGGGGGAAGTAGAGATAGGGAGGGGTATAGGGTGCTGGAGGAGGTTAGAAAGATAGGGAGGGTTGTAGGGGGCTGGAGGAGGTTACAGAGATAGGGAATGTTGTCGGGGCTGGAGGAGGTTACAGAGATATGGAGGGGTTTAGGGGGCTGGAGGAGGTTACAGAGAGAGGGAGGCATGTAGCGGCTGGAGGAGGTTACAGAGATAGGGCAGGGTGTAGGGGCTGGAGGAGGTTACAGAGATTGTGACGGTTGTCGGGGACTGGAGGAGGTTGCAGAGATAGGGAGGGGTGTAGGGGACTGTAGGAGGTTCGAGATAGGAAGGTTTGTAGGGGGCTGGAGGGGTTTACAGAGAAAGGGAGGGGTGTAGTGTCTGGAGGAGGTTACAGAGATAGGGAGTGTTGTAGGGGACTGGAGGAGGTTACAGTGATAGGGAGGGGTGTAGGGGCTGGAGGAGGTTACAGAGATAGCGAGTGTTGCAGGGGCTGGAGGCGGTTACAGAGATAGGGAGGGGTGTAGCGTCTGGAGGAGGTTACAGAGATAGGGAGTGTCGTAGGGGGCTGGAGGAGGTTACAGAGATAGGGAATGTTGTAGGGGCTGGAGGAGGTTATAGAGATAGGGAGCGGTGTAGGGGCTGGAGAAGGTTACAGAGATATGGAGGCGTTTAGGGGGCTGGAGGACGTTTCAGAGAGAGGGAGGCATGTAACGGCTGGAGGAGGTTACAGAGATAGGGCAGGGTTTAGGGGCTGGAGGAGGTTACAGAGATTGTGACGTTTGTAGGGGACTGGAGGAGGTTACAGAGATAGGGAGGGGTGTAGGGGACTGGAGGAGGTTAGAGAGATAGGGAGGGGTGTAGGGGGCTGGAGGAGGTTACAGAGATAGGGAGGGGTGTAGGGGCTGGAGGAGGTTACAGAGATAGGGAGGGGTGTAGGGGACTGGAGGAGGTTAGAGATAGGAAGGTTTGTCGGGGGCTGGAGGGGTTTACAGAGAAAGGGAGGGGTGTCGTGTCTGGAGGAGGTTACAGAGATAGGGAGTGTTGTAGGGGACTGGAAGAGGTTACAGTGATCGGGAGGGGTGTAGGGGCTGGAGGAGGTTACAGAGATAGCGAGTGTTGCAGGGCCTGGAGGAGGTTACAGAGATAGGGAGTGTTTTAGGGGCTGGAGGAGGTTACAGAGAGAGGGCAGGGTGTAGGGGCTGGAGGAGGTTACAGAGATTGTGACGGTTGTAGGGGACTGGAGGAGGTTACAGAGATAGGGAGGGGTGTAGGGGCTGGAGGAGGTTACAGAGATAGGGCAGGAGGTAGGCGCTCGAGGAGGTTACTGAGATAGGGAGGGGTGTAGTGCCTGAAGAAGGTTACAGAGATAGGGAGGGGTGCAGGTGGCTGGAGGAGGTTACAGAGATAGGGAGGGGTATAGGGGCTGGAGGAGGTTACAGAGATAGGGAGGGGTGTAGGGGCTGGAGGAGATTACAGTGATAGGGAGTGTTGTCGGGGTTGGAGGAGTTTTCAGAGATAGGGAGGGGTGTCGGGGTTGGAGGAGCTTTCAGAGATAGGGAGGGTTGTAGGGGCTTGAGGAGGTTACAGAGAGAGGGAGGGGTATAGGGGCTGGAGGAGGTTACAGAGATAGGGAGGGGTGTAGGGGCTGGTGGAGATTACAGTGATAGGGAGTGTTGTCGGGGTTGGAGGAGTTTTCAGAGATAGGGAGGGGTGTCGGGGTTGGAGGAGCTTTCAGAGATAGGGAGGGTTGTAGGGGCTTGAGGAGGTTACAGAGAGAGGGAGGGTTGTAGGGGGCTGGAGGAGGTTACAGAGAGAGGGAGGCATGTAGCGGCTGGAGGAGGTTACAGAGATAGGGCAGGGTGTAGGGGCTGGAGGAGGTTACAGAGATTGTGACGGTTGTCGGGGACTGGAGGAGGTTACAGAGATAGGGAGGGGTGTAGGGGACTGTAGGAGGTTCGAGATAGGAAGGTTTGTAGGGGGCTGGAGGGGTTTACAGAGAAAGGGAGGGGTGTAGTGTCTGGAGGAGGTTACAGAGATAGGGAGTGTTGTAGGGGACTGGAGGAGGTTACAGTGATAGGGAGGGGTGTAGGGGCTGGAGGAGGTTACAGAGATAGCGAGTGTTGCAGGGGCTGGAGGCGGTTACAGAGATAGGGAGGGGTGTAGCGTCTGGAGGAGGTTACAGAGATAGGGAGTGTCGTAGGGGGCTGGAGGAGGTTACAGAGATAGGGAATGTTGTAGGGGCTGGAGGAGGTTATAGAGATAGGGAGCAGTGTAGGGGCTGGAGAAGGTTACAGAGATATGGAGGCGTTTAGGGGGCTGGAGGACGTTACAGAGAGAGGGAGGCATGTAACGGCTGGAGGAGGTTACAGAGATAGGGCAGGGTTTAGGGGCTGGAGGAGGTTACAGAGATTGTGACGTTTGTAGGGGACTGGAGGAGGTTACAGAGATAGGGAGGGGTGTAGGGGACTGGAGGAGGTTAGAGAGATAGGGAGGGGTGTAGGGGGCTGGAGGAGGTTACAGAGATAGGGAGGGGTGTAGGGGCTGGAGGAGGTTACAGAGATAGGGAGGGGTGTAGGGGACTGGAGGAGGTTAGAGATAGGAAGGTTTGTCGGGGGCTGGAGGGGTTTACAGAGAAAGGGAGGGGTGTCGTGTCTGGAGGAGGTTACAGAGATAGGGAGTGTTGTAGGGGACTGGAAGAGGTTACAGTGATCGGGAGGGGTGTAGGGGCTGGAGGAGGTTACAGAGATAGCGAGTGTTGCAGGGGCTGGAGGAGGTTACAGAGATAGGGAGTGTTTTAGGGGCTGGAGGAGGTTACAGAGAGAGGGAGGGGTGTAGGGGCTGGAGGAGGTTACAGTGATAGGGAGGGGTGCAGGGGGCTGGAGGAGGTTACAGAGATTGGGAGGGGTGTAGGGGCTCGAGGAGGTTACTGAGATAGGGAGGGGTGTAGTGCCTGAAGAAGGTTACAGAGATAGGGAGGGGTGCAGGTGGCTGGAGGAGGTTACAGAGATAGGGAGGGGTATAGGGGCTGGAGGAGGTTACAGAGATAGGGAGGGGTGTAGGGGCTGGAGGAGATTACAGTGATAGGGAGTGTTGTCGGGGTTGGAGGAGTTTTCAGAGATAGGGAGGGTTGTAGGGGCTGGAGGAAGTTACAGAGATAGGGAGGGGTGGAGGGCCTGGAGCAGGTTACAGAGATAGGGAGGGGTGCAGGGGCTGGAGGAGGTTACAGAGATAGGGAGGGGTGTAGGGGCTGGAGGAGGTTACAGTGATAGGGAGTGTTGTCGGGGTTGGAGGAGTTTTCAGAGATAGGGAGGGTTGTAGGGGCTGGAAGAGGTTACAGAGATAGGGAGGGGTTTTGGGGCTGGAGGAGCTTACAGAGATAGGGAGGCGTGTAGGGGCTGGAGGAGGTTACAGAGATAGGGAGGGGTGTAGTTGCTGGAGGAGGTTACAGAGATAGGGAGGGGTGCAGGGGGCTGGAGGAGTTTACAGAGATAGGGAGGGGTGTAGTGGCTGGAGGAGGTTACAGAGAAAGGGAGGGTTGTAGGGGCTGGAGGAGGTTACCGAGATAGGGAGTGTTGCAGGGGCTGGAGGCGGTTACAGAGATAGGGAGCGGTGTCGGGGTTGGAGGAGTTTTCAGAGATAGGGAGGGTTGTAGGGGCTGGAGGAGGTTACAGAGAGAGGGAGGCATGTCGCGGCTGGAGCAGGTTACAGAGATAGGGCAGGGTGTTGGGGCTGGAGGAGGTTACAGAGATTGTGGTGGTTGTAGGGGACTGGAGGAGGTTACAGAGATAGGGAGGGGTGTAGGGGACTGGAGGAGGTTAGAGATAGGAAGGTTTGCAGGGGGCTGGAGAGGTTACAGAGATAGGGATGGGTGTTGGGACTGGAGGATGTTACAGAGTTCGGGAGGGTTGTAGGGGGCTGGAGAATGTTACAGAGATAGGGAGGGATGTAGGGGGCTGGAGGAGGTTGCAGAGATAGGGAGGGCTGTAGGAGGCTACAGAGATAGGGCAGGAGGTAGGGGCTCGAGGAGGTTACTGAGATAGGGAGGGGTGTAGTGCCTGAAGAAGGTTACAGAGATAGGGAGGATTGTAGGGGGCTGGAGGAGGTTACAGATATATGGAGGGGTGTTGGCACTGGAGCAGGATGCAGAGATAGGTAGGGGTGTAGGGTGCTGGAGGAGGTTAGAAAGATAGGGAGGGTTATAGGGTGCTGGAGGAGGTTATAGAGATAGGGAGGGGTGTAGGGGACTGGAGGAGGTTGCAGAGATAGGGAAGGTTGTAGGGGCTGGAGGTGGTTATAGAGATAGGGAGGGGTGTAGGGGCTGGAGGAGATTACAGAGTTAGGGAGGGGTTTAGGGGGCTGGAGGAGGTTACAGAGAGAGGGAGGCTTGTAGGGGCTAGAGGAGGTTACAGAGATAGGGCAGGGGGTAGGGGCTGGAGGAGGTTACAGAGAAAGTGATGGTTGTAGTGCCTGAAGTAGGTTACAGAGATGGGGAGACCTGTAGGGGCTGGAGGAGGTTACAGAGATAGGGAGGGGTTTAGGGGCTGGAGGAGGTTACAGAGATCGGGAGGGGTGTAGGGGACTGGAGGAGGTTAGAGATAGGAAGGTTTGTAGGGGGCTGGAGGGGTTTACAGAGAAAGGGAGGGGTGTAGCGTCTGCAGGAGGTTACAGAGATAGGGAGTGTTGTAGGGGACTGGAAGAGGTTACAGAGATAGGGAGGGGTGTAGGGGCTGGAGGAGGTTACAGAGATAGGGAGGGGTGTAGGGGCTGGAGGAGGTTACAGAGATAGGGAGGGGTGCAGGGGGCTGGAGGAGGTTACAGAGATAGGGAGGGTTGTAGTGGCTGGAGGAGGTTACAGAGAGAGGGAGGGGTGTAGGGGCTGGAGGAGGTTACAGAGATAGGGAGGGGTGTAGGGGGCTGGAGATTACCAAGATAGGTAGGGCTGTAGGGGCTGGAGGAAGTTACAGATTTAGGAAAGAGTATAGGGGCTGGAAGAGGTTACAGAGTTAGGGAGGGGTCTATGGGCTGGAGGGGGAAGCAGAGATAGGGAGGGGTATAGGGTGCTGGAGGAGGTTAGAAAGATAGGGAGGGTTGTAGGGGGCTGGAGGAGGTTACAGAGATAGGGAATGTTGTCGGGGCTAGAGGAGGTTACAGAGATATGGAGGGGTTTAGGGGGCTGGAGGAGGTTACAGAGAGAGGGAGGCATGTAGCGGCTGGAGGAGGTTACAGAGATAGGGCAGGGTGTAGGGGCTGGAGGAGGTTACAGAGATTGTGACGGTTGTCGGGGACTGGAGGAGGTTACAGAGATAGGGAGGGGTGTAGGGGACTGTAGGAGGTTCGAGATAGGAAGGTTTGTAGGGGGCTGGAGGGGTTTACAGAGAAAGGGAGGGGTGTAGTGTCTGGAGGAGGTTACAGAGATAGGGAGTGTTGTAGGGGACTGGAGGAGGTTACAGTGATAGGGAGGGGTGTAGGGGCTAGAGGAGGTTACAGAGATAGCGAGTGTTGCAGGGGCTGGAGGCGGTTACAGAGATAGGGAGGGGTGTTGCGTCTGGAGGAGGTTACAGAGATAGGGAGTGTCGTAGGGGGCTGGTGGAGGTTACAGAGATATGGAGGCGTTTAGGGGGCTGGAGGACGTTACAGAGAGAGGGAGGCATGTAACGGCTGGAGGAGGTTACAGAGATAGGGCAGGGTTTAGGGGCTGGAGGAGGTTACAGAGATTGTGACGTTTGTAGGGGACTGGAGGAGGTTACAGAGATAGGGAGGGGTGTAGGGGACTGGAGGAGGTTAGAGTTAGGAAGGTTTGTAGGGGGCTGGAGGGGTTTACAGAGAAAGGGAGGGGTGTAGTGTCTGGAGGAGGTTACAGAGATAGGGAGTGTTGTAGGGGACTGGAAGAGGTTACAGTGATAGGGAGGGGTGTAGGGGCTGGAGGAGGTTACAGAGATAGCGAGTGTTGCAGGCGCTGGAGGAGGTTACAGAGATAGGGAGGGGTGTCGGGGTTGGAGGAGTTTTCAGAGATAGGGAGGGTTTTAGGGGCTGGAGGAGGTTACAGAGAGAGGGAGGGGTGTAGGGGCTGGAGGAGGTTACAGAGATTGTGACGGTTGTAGGGGACTGGAGGAGGTCACAGAGATAGGGAGGGGTGTAGGGGACTGGAGGAGGTTAGAGATAGGAATGTTTGTAGGGGGCTGGAGAGGTTACAGATATAGGGAGGGGCGTTGGGACTGGAGGATGTTACAGAGATTGGGAGGGTTGTAGGGGGCTGGAGGAGGTTACAGAGATAGGGAGGGATGTAGGGGGCTGGAGGAGGTTACAGAGACAGGGAGGGTTGTAGGGGCTGGAGGAGGTTACAGAGTTTGGGAGGGGTGTAGCGGCTGGAGGAGGTTACAGAGATAGGGAGGGGTGTAGTGTCTGGAGGAGGTTTCAGATATAGGGAGGTGTGTAGGGGGCTGGAGGAGGTAACTGAGATTACGAGTGGTGTAGGGGGCTGGAGGAGGTTATAGACATAGGGAGGGGTGTAGATGCTGGAGGAGGTTACAGAGATAGGGAGGGAGGTGTAGGGGCTGGAGGAGGTTATAGACATAGGGAGGGGTGTAGATGCTGGAGGAGGTTACAGAGATAGGGAGGGGTCTAGGGCCTGATGGAGGTTACAGAGATAGGGAGGGATATAGGGGGCTGGAGGAGGTTACAGAGATAGGGAGGCGTGTAGGGGATGGAGGAGGTTACAGAGTTAGGGAGGGGTGTAGGGGCTGGAGGAGGTTACAGAGACAGGGAGGGTTGTAGGGGCTGGAGGTGTTTACGGAGATCGGGAGGATTGTAGGGGCTGGAGGAGGTTAGAGATAGGGAGGGGTGTTGGGGCTGGAGGAGGTTACAGAGGTAGGGATGTGTGTAGGGCCTGGAGTAGGTTACAGATTTAGGGAGGGATGTAGGGGTTGGAGGAGGTTACAGAGATAGGGAGGGGTGTATGGGGCTGGAGGAGGTTACAGAGATAGGGAGGGGTGTAGGGGCTGTAGGAGTTTACAGAGATAGGGAGGGCTGTAGGGGCTGTGGGAGTTTACAGAGATAGGGAGGGGTGTAGGTGCTGGAGGAGGTTACAGAGATAGGGAGGGGTGTAGGGGCTGGAGGAGGTTACAGAGATAGGGAGGGATATAGGGTGCTGGAGGAGGTTACAGAGATAGGGAGGGGTGTAGGGGCTGAAGGAGTTTACAGAGATAGGGAGGATTGTTGGGAGCTGGAGGAGGTTACAGAGATAGGGAGGGTTGTAGGGGGATGGAGGAGGTTACAGAGATAGGGACGGTGTAGGGGGATGGAGGAGGTTACAGAGATCGGGAGGCGTGTAGGGGCTGGATCAGGTTACAGAGATAGGGAGGGGTATAGGTGCTGGAGGAGGTTACAGATATAGGGAGGGCTGTAGGGGCTGAAGAAGGTTACAGAGATAGGGAGGGTTGTAGGGGCTGAAGGAGGTTACAGAGATAGGGAGGGGTGTAGGGGCTGGAGGAGGTTACAGAGATAGGGAGGGGTGTAGGTGTTGGAGGAGATTACAGTGATAGGGAGGGTTGTAGGGGGCTGGAGGAGGTTACAGAGATAGGGAGGGGTGTAGGGACTGGAGGACGTTACAGAGATAGGGAGGGGTGTAGGGGGCTGGAGGAGATTACAGAGATAGGGATGTGTGTGGGGGCTGGAGTTGGTTACAGATTTAGGGAGGGATGTAGTGCCTGAAGAAGGTTACAGAGATAGGGAGGGGTGTCGGGGCTGGAGGAGGTTACAGAGATAGGGAGGGGTGTAGGGGCTGGAGAAGATTACCAAGATAGGTAGGGCTGTAGGGGCTGGAGGAAGTTAGAGATTTAGGAAAGAGTATAGGGGCTGGAGGAGGTTAGAGATATAGGGAGGGGTGTTGGGACTGGAGGATGTTACAGAGTTTGGGAGGGTTGTAGGGGGCTGGAGAATGTTACAGAGATAGGGAGGGATGTAGGGGGTTGGAGGAGCTTACAGAGATAGGGAGGGCTGTAGGGGCTGGAGGAGGTTACAGAGATAGGGAGGGGTGTAGTTGCTGGAGGATGTTACAGAGATAGGGAGGGGTGCAGGGGGCTGGAGGAGTTTACAGAGATAGGGAGGGGTGTAGTGGCTGGAGGAGGTTACAGAGAAAGGGAGGGGTGTAGGGACTGGTGGAGGTTACAGAGATAGGGAGGGGTGTAGGGGGCTGGAGAAGATTACCAAGATAGGTAGGGCTGTAGGGGCTGGAGGAAGTTACAGATTTAGGAAAGAGTATAGGGGCTGGAGGAGGTTACAGAGTTAGGGAGGGGTCTATGGGCTGGAGGGGGATGCAGAGATAGGGAGGGGTATAGGGTGCTGGAGGATGTTAGAAAGATAGGGAGGGTTGTAGGGGGCTGGAGGAGGTTACAGAGATAGGGAATGTTGTAGGGGCTGGAGGAGGTTATAGAGATAGGGAGGGGTGTAGGGGCTGGAGGAGGTTACAGAGATATGGAGGGGTTTAGGGGGCTGGAGGAGGTTAGAGATAGGAAGGTTTGTAGGGGGCTGGAGGGGTTTACAGAGAAAGGGAGGGGTGTAGTGTCTGGAGGAGGTTACAGAGATAGGGATTGTTGTAGGGGACTGGAGGAGGTTACAGTGATAGGGAGGGTTGTAGGGGCTGGAGGAGGTTACCGAGATAGCGAGTGTTGCAGGGGCTGGAGGCGGTTACAGAGATAGGGAGGGGTGTCGGGGTTGGAGGAGTTTTCAGAGATAGGGAGGGTTGTAGGGGCTGGAGGAGGTTACAGAGAGAGGGAGGCATGTAGCGGCTGGAGGAGGTTACAGAGATAGGGCAGGGTGTTGGGGGCTGGAGAAGATTACCAAGATAGGTAGGGCTGTAGGGGCTGGCGGAAGTTACAGATTTAGGAAAGAGTATAGGGGACTGGAGGAGGTTACAGAGTTAGGGAGGGGTCTATGGGCTGGAGGGGGATGCAGAGATAGGGAGGGGTATAGGGTGCTGGAGGAGGTTAGAAAGATAGGGAGGGTTGTAGGGGGCTGGAGGAGGTTACAGAGATAGGGAATGTTGTAGGGGCTGGAGGAGGCTATTGAGATAGGGAGGGGTGTAGGGACTGGAGGAGGTTACAGAGATATGGAGGGGTTTAGGGGGCTGGAGGAGGTTACAGAGAGAGGGAGGCATGTAGCGGCTGGAGGAGGTTACAGAGATAGGGCAGGGTGTAGGGGCTGGAGGAGGTTACAGAGATTGTGACGGTTGTAGGGGACTGGAGGAGGTTACAGAGATAGGGAGGGGTATAGGGGACTGGAGGAGGTTAGAGGTAGGAAGGTTTGTAGGGGGCTGGAGGTTACAGAGAAAGGGAGGGGTGTAGTGTCTGGAGGAGGTTACAGAGATAGGGAGTGTTGTAGGGTACTGGAGGAGGTTACAGTGATAGGGAGGGTTGTTGGGGCTGGAGGAGGTTACCGAGATAGCGAGTGTTGCAGGGGCTGGAGGCGGTTACAGAGATAGGGAGGGGTGTCGGGGTTGGAGGAGTTTTCAGAGATAGGGAGGGTTGTAGGGGCTGGAGGGGGAAGTAGAGATAGGGAGGGGTATAGGGTGCTGGAGGAGGTTAGAAAGATAGGGAGGGTTGTAGGGGGCTGGAGGAGGTTACAGAGATAGGGAATGTTGTCGGGGCTGGAGGAGGTTACAGAGATATGGAGGGGTTTAGGGGGCTGGAGGAGGTTACAGAGAGAGGGAGGCATGTAGCGGCTGGAGGAGGTTACAGAGATAGGGCAGGGTGTAGGGGCTGGAGGAGGTTACAGAGATTGTGACGGTTGTCGGGGACTGGAGGAGGTTGCAGAGATAGGGAGGGGTGTAGGGGACTGTAGGAGGTTCGAGATAGGAAGGTTTGTAGGGGGCTGGAGGGGTTTACAGAGAAAGGGAGGGGTGTAGTGTCTGGAGGAGGTTACAGAGATAGGGAGTGTTGTAGGGGACTGGAGGAGGTTACAGTGATAGGGAGGGGTGTAGGGGCTGGAGGAGGTTACAGAGATAGCGAGTGTTGCAGGGGCTGGAGGCGGTTACAGAGATAGGGAGGGGTGTAGCGTCTGGAGGAGGTTACAGAGATAGGGAGTGTCGTAGGGGGCTGGAGGAGGTTACAGAGATAGGGAATGTTGTAGGGGCTGGAGGAGGTTATAGAGATAGGGAGCGGTGTAGGGGCTGGAGAAGGTTACAGAGATATGGAGGCGTTTAGGGGGCTGGAGGACGTTACAGAGAGAGGGAGGCATGTAACGGCTGGAGGAGGTTACAGAGATAGGGCAGGGTTTAGGGGCTGGAGGAGGTTACAGAGATTGTGACGTTTGTAGGGGACTGGAGGAGGTTACAGAGATAGGGAGGGGTGTAGGGGACTGGAGGAGGTTAGAGAGATAGGGAGGGGTGTAGGGGGCTGGAGGAGGTTACAGAGATAGGGAGGGGTGTAGGGGCTGGAGGAGGTTACAGAGATAGGGAGGGGTGTAGGGGACTGGAGGAGGTTAGAGATAGGAAGGTTTGTCGGGGGCTGGAGGGGTTTACAGAGAAAGGGAGGGGTGTCGTGTCTGGAGGAGGTTACAGAGATAGGGAGTGTTGTAGGGGACTGGAAGAGGTTACAGTGATCGGGAGGGGTGTAGGGGCTGGAGGAGGTTACAGAGATAGCGAGTGTTGCAGGGGCTGGAGGAGGTTACAGAGATAGGGAGTGTTTTAGGGGCTGGAGGAGGTTACAGAGAGAGGGCAGGGTGTAGGGGCTGGAGGAGGTTACAGAGATTGTGATGGTTGTAGGGGACTGGAGGAGGTTACAGAGATAGGGAGGGGTGTAGGGGCTGGAGGAGGTTACAGAGATAGGGCAGGAGGTAGGCGCTCGAGGAGGTTACTGAGATAGGGAGGGGTGTAGTGCCTGAAGAAGGTTACAGAGATAGGGAGGGGTGCAGGTGGCTGGAGGAGGTTACAGAGATAGGGAGGGGTATAGGGGCTGGAGGAGGTTACAGAGATAGGGAGGGGTGTAGGGGCTGGAGGAGATTACAGTGATAGGGAGTGTTGTCGGGGTTGGAGGAGTTTTCAGAGATAGGGAGGGGTGTCGGGGTTGGAGGAGCTTTCAGAGATAGGGAGGGTTGTAGGGGCTTGAGGAGGTTACAGAGAGAGGGAGGGGTATAGGGGCTGGAGGAGGTTACAGAGATAGGGAGGGGTGTAGGGGCTGGAGGAGATTACAGTGATAGGGAGTGTTGTCGGGGTTGGAGGAGTTTTCAGAGATAGGGAGGGGTGTCGGGGTTGGAGGAGCTTTCAGAGATAGGGAGGGTTGTAGGGGCTTGAGGAGGTTACAGAGAGAGGGAGGGTTGTAGGGGGCTGGAGGAGGTTACAGAGAGAGGGAGGCATGTAGCGGCTGGAGGAGGTTACAGAGATAGGGCAGGGTGTAGGGGCTGGAGGAGGTTACAGAGATTGTGACGGTTGTCGGGGACTGGAGGAGGTTACAGAGATAGGGAGGGGTGTAGGGGACTGTAGGAGGTTCGAGATAGGAAGGTTTGTAGGGGGCTGGAGGGGTTTACAGAGAAAGGGAGGGGTGTAGTGTCTGGAGGAGGTTACAGAGATAGGGAGTGTTGTAGGGGACTGGAGGAGGTTACAGTGATAGGGAGGGGTGTAGGGGCTGGAGGAGGTTACAGAGATAGCGAGTGTTGCAGGGGCTGGAGGCGGTTACAGAGATAGGGAGGGGTGTAGCGTCTGGAGGAGGTTACAGAGATAGGGAGTGTCGTAGGGGGCTGGAGGAGGTTACAGAGATAGGGAATGTTGTAGGGGCTGGAGGAGGTTATAGAGATAGGGAGCGGTGTAGGGGCTGGAGAAGGTTACAGAGATATGGAGGCGTTTAGGGGGCTGGAGGACGTTACAGAGAGAGGGAGGCATGTAACGGCTGGAGGAGGTTACAGAGATAGGGCAGGGTTTAGGGGCTGGAGGAGGTTACAGAGATTGTGACGTTTGTAGGGGACTGGAGGAGGTTACAGAGATAGGGAGGGGTGTAGGGGACTGGAGGAGGTTAGAGAGATAGGGAGGGGTGTAGGGGGCTGGAGGAGGTTACAGAGATAGGGAGGGGTGTAGGGGCTGGAGGAGGTTACAGAGATAGGGAGGGGTGTAGGGGACTGGAGGAGGTTAGAGATAGGAAGGTTTGTCGGGGGCTGGAGGGGTTTACAGAGAAAGGGAGGGGTGTCGTGTCTGGAGGAGGTTACAGAGATAGGGAGTGTTGTAGGGGACTGGAAGAGGTTACAGTGATCGGGAGGGGTGTAGGGGCTGGAGGAGGTTACAGAGATAGCGAGTGTTGCAGGGGCTGGAGGAGGTTACAGAGATAGGGAGTGTTTTAGGGGCTGGAGGAGGTTACAGAGAGAGGGCAGGGTGTAGGGGCTGGAGGAGGGTACAGAGATTGTGACGGTTGTAGGGGACTGGAGGAGGTTACAGAGATAGGGAGGGGTGTAGGGGCTGGAGGAGGTTACAGTGATAGGGAGGGGTGCAGGGGGCTGGAGGAGGTTACAGAGATTGGGAGGGGTGTAGGGGCTCGAGGAGGTTACTGAGATAGGGAGGGGTGTAGTGCCTGAAGAAGGTTACAGAGATAGGGAGGGGTGCAGGTGGCTGGAGGAGGTTACAGAGATAGGGAGGGGTATAGGGGCTGGAGGAGGTTACAGAGATAGGGAGGGGTGTAGGGGCTGGAGGAGATTACAGTGATAGGGAGTGTTGTCGGGGTTGGAGGAGTTTTCAGAGATAGGGAGGGTTGTAGGGGCTGGAGGAAGTTACAGAGATAGGGAGGGGTGGAGGGCCTGGAGCAGGTTACAGAGATAGGGAGGGGTGCAGGGGCTGGAGGAGGTTACAGAGATAGGGAGGGGTGTAGGGGCTGGAGGAGGTTACAGTGATAGGGAGTGTTGTCGGGGTTGGAGGAGTTTTCAGAGATAGGGAGGGTTGTAGGGGCTGGAAGAGGTTACAGAGATAGGGAGGGGTTTTGGGGCTGGAGGAGCTTACAGAGATAGGGAGGCGTGTAGGGGCTGGAGGAGGTTACAGAGATAGGGAGGGGTGTAGTTGCTGGAGGAGGTTACAGAGATAGGGAGGGGTGCAGGGGGCTGGAGGAGTTTACAGAGATAGGGAGGGGTGTAGTGGCTGGAGGAGGTTACAGAGAAAGGGAGGGTTGTAGGGGCTGGAGGAGGTTACCGAGATAGGGAGTGTTGCAGGGGCTGGAGGTGGTTACAGAGATAGGGAGCGGTGTCGGGGTTGGAGGAGTTTTCAGAGATAGGGAGGGTTGTAGGGGCTGGAGGAGGTTACAGAGAGAGGGAGGCATGTCGCGGCTGGAGCAGGTTACAGAGATAGGGCAGGGTGTTGGGGCTGGAGGAGGTTACAGAGATTGTGACGGTTGTAGGCGACTGGAGGAGGTTACAGAGATAGGGAGGGGTGTAGGGGACTGGAGGAGGTTAGAGATAGGAAGGTTTGCAGGGGGCTGGAGAGGTTACAGAGATAGGGATGGGTGTTGGGACTGGAGGATGTTACAGAGTTCGGGAGGGTTGTAGGGGGCTGGAGAATGTTACAGAGATAGGGAGGGATGTAGGGGGCTGGAGGAGGTTGCAGAGATAGGGAGGGCTGTAGGAGGCTACAGAGATAGGGCAGGAGGTAGGGGCTCGAGGAGGTTACTGAGATAGGGAGGGGTGTAGTGCCTGAAGAAGGTTACAGAGATAGGGAGGATTGTAGGGGGCTGGAGGAGGTTACAGATATATGGAGGGGTGTTGGCACTGGAGCAGGATGCAGAGATAGGTAGGGGTGTAGGGTGCTGGAGGAGGTTAGAAAGATAGGGAGGGTTATAGGGTGCTGGAGGAGGTTATAGAGATAGGGAGGGGTGTAGGGGACTGGAGGAGGTTGCAGAGATAGGGAAGGTTGTAGGGGCTGGAGGTGGTTATAGAGATAGGGAGGGGTGTAGGGGCTGGAGGAGATTACAGAGTTAGGGAGGGGTTTAGGGGGCTGGAGGAGGTTACAGAGAGAGGGAGGCTTGTAGGGGCTAGAGGAGGTTACAGAGATAGGGCAGGGGGTAGGGGCTGGAGGAGGTTACAGAGAAAGTGATGGTTGTAGTGCCTGAAGTAGGTTACAGAGATGGGGAGACCTGTAGGGGCTGGAGGAGGTTACAGAGATAGGGAGGGGTTTAGGGGCTGGAGGAGGTTACAGAGATCGGGAGGGGTGTAGGGGACTGGAGGAGGTTAGAGATAGGAAGGTTTGTAGGGGGCTGGAGGGTTTTACAGAGAAAGGGAGGGGTGTAGCGTCTGCAGGAGGTTACAGAGATAGGGAGTGTTGTAGGGGACTGGAAGAGGTTACAGAGATAGGGAGGGGTGTAGGGGCTGGAGGAGGTTACAGAGATAGGGAGGGGTGTAGGGGCTGGAGGAGGTTACAGAGATAGGGAGGGGTGCAGGGGGCTGGAGGAGGTTACAGAGATAGGGAGGGTTGTAGTGGCTGGAGGAGGTTACAGAGAGAGGGAGGGGTGTAGGGGCTGGAGGAGGTTACAGAGATAGGGAGGGGTGTAGGGGGCTGGAGATTACCAAGATAGGTAGGGCTGTAGGGGCTGGAGGAAGTTACAGATTTAGGAAAGAGTATAGGGGCTGGAAGAGGTTACAGAGTTAGGGAGGGGTCTATGGGCTGGAGGGGGAAGCAGAGATAGGGAGGGGTATAGGGTGCTGGAGGAGGTTAGAAAGATAGGGAGGGTTGTAGGGGGCTGGAGGAGGTTACAGAGATAGGGAATGTTGTCGGGGCTAGAGGAGGTTACAGAGATATGGAGGGGTTTAGGGGGCTGGAGGAGGTTACAGAGAGAGGGAGGCATGTAGCGGCTGGAGGAGGTTACAGAGATAGGGCAGGGTGTAGGGGCTGGAGGAGGTTACAGAGATTGTGACGGTTGTCGGGGACTGGAGGAGGTTACAGAGATAGGGAGGGGTGTAGGGGACTGTAGGAGGTTCGAGATAGGAAGGTTTGTAGGGGGCTGGAGGGGTTTACAGAGAAAGGGAGGGGTGTAGTGTCTGGAGGAGGTTACAGAGATAGGGAGTGTTGTAGGGGACTGGAGGAGGTTACAGTGATAGGGAGGGGTGTAGGGGCTAGAGGAGGTTACAGAGATAGCGAGTGTTGCAGGGGCTGGAGGCGGTTACAGAGATAGGGAGGGGTGTTGCGTCTGGAGGAGGTTACAGAGATAGGGAGTGTCGTAGGGGGCTGGTGGAGGTTACAGAGATATGGAGGCGTTTAGGGGGCTGGAGGACGTTACAGAGAGAGGGAGGCATGTAACGGCTGGAGGAGGTTACAGAGATAGGGCAGGGTTTAGGGGCTGGAGGAGGTTACAGAGATTGTGACGTTTGTAGGGGACTGGAGGAGGTTACAGAGATAGGGAGGGGTGTAGGGGACTGGAGGAGGTTAGAGTTAGGAAGGTTTGTAGGGGGCTGGAGGGGTTTACAGAGAAAGGGAGGGGTGTAGTGTCTGGAGGAGGTTACAGAGATAGGGAGTGTTGTAGGGGACTGGAAGAGGTTACAGTGATAGGGAGGGGTGTAGGGGCTGGAGGAGGTTACAGAGATAGCGAGTGTTGCAGGCGCTGGAGGAGGTTACAGAGATAGGGAGGGGTGTCGGGGTTGGAGGAGTTTTCAGAGATAGGGAGGGTTTTAGGGGCTGGAGGAGGTTACAGAGAGAGGGAGGGGTGTAGGGGCTGGAGGAGGTTACAGAGATTGTGACGGTTGTAGGGGACTGGAGGAGGTCACAGAGATAGGGAGGGGTGTAGGGGACTGGAGGAGGTTAGAGATAGGAATGTTTGTAGGGGGCTGGAGAGGTTACAGATATAGGGAGGGGCGTTGGGACTGGAGGATGTTACAGAGATTGGGAGGGTTGTAGGGGGCTGGAGGAGGTTACAGAGATAGGGAGGGATGTAGGGGGCTGGAGGAGGTTACAGAGACAGGGAGGGTTGTAGGGGCTGGAGGAGGTTACAGAGTTTGGGAGGGGTGTAGCGGCTGGAGGAGGTTACAGAGATAGGGAGGGGTGTAGTGTCTGGAGGAGGTTTCAGATATAGGGAGGTGTGTAGGGGGCTGGAGGAGGTAACTGAGATTACGAGTGGTGTAGGGGGCTGGAGGAGGTTATAGACATAGGGAGGGGTGTAGATGCTGGAGGAGGTTACAGAGATAGGGCAGGGTTTAGGGGCTGGAGGAGGTTACAGAGATTGTGACGTTTGTAGGGGACTGGAGGAGGTTACAGAGATAGGGAGGGGTGTAGGGGACTGGAGGAGGTTAGAGAGATAGGGAGGGGTGTAGGGGGCTGGAGGAGGTTACAGAGATAGGGAGGGGTGTAGGGGCTGGAGGAGGTTACAGAGATAGGGAGGGGTGTAGGGGACTGGAGGAGGTTAGAGATAGGAAGGTTTGTCGGGGGCTGGAGGGGTTTACAGAGAAAGGGAGGGGTGTCGTGTCTGGAGGAGGTTACAGAGATAGGGAGTGTTGTAGGGGACTGGAAGAGGTTACAGTGATCGGGAGGGGTGTAGGGGCTGGAGGAGGTTACAGAGATAGCGAGTGTTGCAGGGGCTGGAGGAGGTTACAGAGATAGGGAGTGTTTTAGGGGCTGGAGGAGGTTACAGAGAGAGGGCAGGGTGTAGGGGCTGGAGGAGGTTACAGAGATTGTGACGGTTGTAGGGGACTGGAGGAGGTTACAGAGATAGGGAGGGGTGTAGGGGCTGGAGGAGGTTACAGAGATAGGGCAGGAGGTAGGCGCTCGAGGAGGTTACTGAGATAGGGAGGGGTGTAGTGCCTGAAGAAGGTTACAGAGATAGGGAGGGGTGCAGGTGGCTGGAGGAGGTTACAGAGATAGGGAGGGGTATAGGGGCTGGAGGAGGTTACAGAGATAGGGAGGGGTGTAGGGGCTGGAGGAGATTACAGTGATAGGGAGTGTTGTCGGGGTTGGAGGAGTTTTCAGAGATAGGGAGGGGTGTCGGGGTTGGAGGAGCTTTCAGAGATAGGGAGGGTTGTAGGGGCTTGAGGAGGTTACAGAGAGAGGGAGGGGTATAGGGGCTGGAGGAGGTTACAGAGATAGGGAGGGGTGTAGGGGCTGGAGGAGATTACAGTGATAGGGAGTGTTGTCGGGGTTGGAGGAGTTTTCAGAGATAGGGAGGGGTGTCGGGGTTGGAGGAGCTTTCAGAGATAGGGAGGGTTGTAGGGGCTTGAGGAGGTTACAGAGAGAGGGAGGGTTGTAGGGGGCTGGAGGAGGTTACAGAGAGAGGGAGGCATGTAGCGGCTGGAGGAGGTTACAGAGATAGGGCAGGGTGTAGGGGCTGGAGGAGGTTACAGAGATTGTGACGGTTGTCGGGGACTGGAGGAGGTTACAGAGATAGGGAGGGGTGTAGGGGACTGTAGGAGGTTCGAGATAGGAAGGTTTGTAGGGGGCTGGAGGGGTTTACAGAGAAAGGGAGGGGTGTAGTGTCTGGAGGAGGTTACAGAGATAGGGAGTGTTGTAGGGGACTGGAGGAGGTTACAGTGATAGGGAGGGGTGTAGGGGCTGGAGGAGGTTACAGAGATAGCGAGTGTTGCAGGGGCTGGAGGCGGTTACAGAGATAGGGAGGGGTGTAGCGTCTGGAGGAGGTTACAGAGATAGGGAGTGTCGTAGGGGGCTGGAGGAGGTTACAGAGATAGGGAATGTTGTAGGGGCTGGAGGAGGTTATAGAGATAGGGAGCGGTGTAGGGGCTGGAGAAGGTTACAGAGATATGGAGGCGTTTAGGGGGCTGGAGGACGTTACAGAGAGAGGGAGGCATGTAACGGCTGGAGGAGGTTACAGAGATAGGGCAGGGTTTAGGGGCTGGAGGAGGTTACAGAGATTGTGACGTTTGTAGGGGACTGGAGGAGGTTACAGAGATAGGGAGGGGTGTAGGGGACTGGAGGAGGTTAGAGAGATAGGGAGGGGTGTAGGGGGCTGGAGGAGGTTACAGAGATAGGGAGGGGTGTAGGGGCTGGAGGAGGTTACAGAGATAGGGAGGGGTGTAGGGGACTGGAGGAGGTTAGAGATAGGAAGGTTTGTCGGGGGCTGGAGGGGTTTACAGAGAAAGGGAGGGGTGTCGTGTCTGGAGGAGGTTACAGAGATAGGGAGTGTTGTAGGGGACTGGAAGAGGTTACAGTGATCGGGAGGGGTGTAGGGGCTGGAGGAGGTTACAGAGATAGCGAGTGTTGCAGGGGCTGGAGGAGGTTACAGAGATAGGGAGTGTTTTAGGGGCTGGAGGAGGTTACAGAGAGAGGGCAGGGTGTAGGGGCTGGAGGAGGGTACAGAGATTGTGACGGTTGTAGGGGACTGGAGGAGGTTACAGAGATAGGGAGGGGTGTAGGGGCTGGAGGAGGTTACAGTGATAGGGAGGGGTGCAGGGGGCTGGAGGAGGTTACAGAGATTGGGAGGGGTGTAGGGGCTCGAGGAGGTTACTGAGATAGGGAGGGGTGTAGTGCCTGAAGAAGGTTACAGAGATAGGGAGGGGTGCAGGTGGCTGGAGGAGGTTACAGAGATAGGGAGGGGTATAGGGGCTGGAGGAGGTTACAGAGATAGGGAGGGGTGTAGGGGCTGGAGGAGATTACAGTGATAGGGAGTGTTGTCGGGGTTGGAGGAGTTTTCAGAGATAGGGAGGGTTGTAGGGGCTGGAGGAAGTTACAGAGATAGGGAGGGGTGGAGGGCCTGGAGCAGGTTACAGAGATAGGGAGGGGTGCAGGGGCTGGAGGAGGTTACAGAGATAGGGAGGGGTGTAGGGGCTGGAGGAGGTTACAGTGATAGGGAGTGTTGTCGGGGTTGGAGGAGTTTTCAGAGATAGGGAGGGTTGTAGGGGCTGGAAGAGGTTACAGAGATAGGGAGGGGTTTTGGGGCTGGAGGAGCTTACAGAGATAGGGAGGCGTGTAGGGGCTGGAGGAGGTTACAGAGATAGGGAGGGGTGTAGTTGCTGGAGGAGGTTACAGAGATAGGGAGGGGTGCAGGGGGCTGGAGGAGTTTACAGAGATAGGGAGGGGTGTAGTGGCTGGAGGAGGTTACAGAGAAAGGGAGGGTTGTAGGGGCTGGAGGAGGTTACCGAGATAGGGAGTGTTGCAGGGGCTGGAGGTGGTTACAGAGATAGGGAGCGGTGTCGGGGTTGGAGGAGTTTTCAGAGATAGGGAGGGTTGTAGGGGCTGGAGGAGGTTACAGAGAGAGGGAGGCATGTCGCGGCTGGAGCAGGTTACAGAGATAGGGCAGGGTGTTGGGGCTGGAGGAGGTTACAGAGATTGTGACGGTTGTAGGGGACTGGAGGAGGTTACAGAGATAGGGAGGGGTGTAGGGGACTGGAGGAGGTTAGAGATAGGAAGGTTTGCAGGGGGCTGGAGAGGTTACAGAGATAGGGATGGGTGTTGGGACTGGAGGATGTTACAGAGTTCGGGAGGGTTGTAGGGGGCTGGAGAATGTTACAGAGATAGGGAGGGATGTAGGGGGCTGGAGGAGGTTGCAGAGATAGGGAGGGCTGTAGGAGGCTACAGAGATAGGGCAGGAGGTAGGGGCTCGAGGAGGTTACTGAGATAGGGAGGGGTGTAGTGCCTGAAGAAGGTTACAGAGATAGGGAGGATTGTAGGGGGCTGGAGGAGGTTACAGATATATGGAGGGGTGTTGGCACTGGAGCAGGATGCAGAGATAGGTAGGGGTGTAGGGTGCTGGAGGAGGTTAGAAAGATAGGGAGGGTTATAGGGTGCTGGAGGAGGTTATAGAGATAGGGAGGGGTGTAGGGGACTGGAGGAGGTTGCAGAGATAGGGAAGGTTGTAGGGGCTGGAGGTGGTTATAGAGATAGGGAGGGGTGTAGGGGCTGGAGGAGATTACAGAGTTAGGGAGGGGTTTAGGGGGCTGGAGGAGGTTACAGAGAGAGGGAGGCTTGTAGGGGCTAGAGGAGGTTACAGAGATAGGGCAGGGGGTAGGGGCTGGAGGAGGTTACAGAGAAAGTGATGGTTGTAGTGCCTGAAGTAGGTTACAGAGATGGGGAGACCTGTAGGGGCTGGAGGAGGTTACAGAGATAGGGAGGGGTTTAGGGGCTGGAGGAGGTTACAGAGATCGGGAGGGGTGTAGGGGACTGGAGGAGGTTAGAGATAGGAAGGTTTGTAGGGGGCTGGAGGGGTTTACAGAGAAAGGGAGGGGTGTAGCGTCTGCAGGAGGTTACAGAGATAGGGAGTGTTGTAGGGGACTGGAAGAGGTTACAGAGATAGGGAGGGGTGTAGGGGCTGGAGGAGGTTACAGAGATAGGGAGGGGTGTAGGGGCTGGAGGAGGTTACAGAGATAGGGAGGGGTGCAGGGGGCTGGAGGAGGTTACAGAGATAGGGAGGGTTGTAGTGGCTGGAGGAGGTTACAGAGAGAGGGAGGGGTGTAGGGGCTGGAGGAGGTTACAGAGATAGGGAGGGGTGTAGGGGGCTGGAGATTACCAAGATAGGTAGGGCTGTAGGGGCTGGAGGAAGTTACAGATTTAGGAAAGAGTATAGGGGCTGGAAGAGGTTACAGAGTTAGGGAGGGGTCTATGGGCTGGAGGGGGAAGCAGAGATAGGGAGGGGTATAGGGTGCTGGAGGAGGTTAGAAAGATAGGGAGGGTTGTAGGGGGCTGGAGGAGGTTACAGAGATAGGGAATGTTGTCGGGGCTAGAGGAGGTTACAGAGATATGGAGGGGTTTAGGGGGCTGGAGGAGGTTACAGAGAGAGGGAGGCATGTAGCGGCTGGAGGAGGTTACAGAGATAGGGCAGGGTGTAGGGGCTGGAGGAGGTTACAGAGATTGTGACGGTTGTCGGGGACTGGAGGAGGTTACAGAGATAGGGAGGGGTGTAGGGGACTGTAGGAGGTTCGAGATAGGAAGGTTTGTAGGGGGCTGGAGGGGTTTACAGAGAAAGGGAGGGGTGTAGTGTCTGGAGGAGGTTACAGAGATAGGGAGTGTTGTAGGGGACTGGAGGAGGTTACAGTGATAGGGAGGGGTGTAGGGGCTAGAGGAGGTTACAGAGATAGCGAGTGTTGCAGGGGCTGGAGGCGGTTACAGAGATAGGGAGGGGTGTTGCGTCTGGAGGAGGTTACAGAGATAGGGAGTGTCGTAGGGGGCTGGTGGAGGTTACAGAGATATGGAGGCGTTTAGGGGGCTGGAGGACGTTACAGAGAGAGGGAGGCATGTAACGGCTGGAGGAGGTTACAGAGATAGGGCAGGGTTTAGGGGCTGGAGGAGGTTACAGAGATTGTGACGTTTGTAGGGGACTGGAGGAGGTTACAGAGATAGGGAGGGGTGTAGGGGACTGGAGGAGGTTAGAGTTAGGAAGGTTTGTAGGGGGCTGGAGGGGTTTACAGAGAAAGGGAGGGGTGTAGTGTCTGGAGGAGGTTACAGAGATAGGGAGTGTTGTAGGGGACTGGAAGAGGTTACAGTGATAGGGAGGGGTGTAGGGGCTGGAGGAGGTTACAGAGATAGCGAGTGTTGCAGGCGCTGGAGGAGGTTACAGAGATAGGGAGGGGTGTCGGGGTTGGAGGAGTTTTCAGAGATAGGGAGGGTTTTAGGGGCTGGAGGAGGTTACAGAGAGAGGGAGGGGTGTAGGGGCTGGAGGAGGTTACAGAGATTGTGACGGTTGTAGGGGACTGGAGGAGGTCACAGAGATAGGGAGGGGTGTAGGGGACTGGAGGAGGTTAGAGATAGGAATGTTTGTAGGGGGCTGGAGAGGTTACAGATATAGGGAGGGGCGTTGGGACTGGAGGATGTTACAGAGATTGGGAGGGTTGTAGGGGGCTGGAGGAGGTTACAGAGATAGGGAGGGATGTAGGGGGCTGGAGGAGGTTACAGAGACAGGGAGGGTTGTAGGGGCTGGAGGAGGTTACAGAGTTTGGGAGGGGTGTAGCGGCTGGAGGAGGTTACAGAGATAGGGAGGGGTGTAGTGTCTGGAGGAGGTTTCAGATATAGGGAGGTGTGTAGGGGGCTGGAGGAGGTAACTGAGATTACGAGTGGTGTAGGGGGCTGGAGGAGGTTATAGAAATAGGGAGGGGTGTAGATGCTGGAGGAGGTTACAGAGATAGGGAGGGAGGTGTAGGGGCTGGAGGAGGTTATAGACATAGGGAGGGGTGTAGATGCTGGAGGAGGTTACAGAGATAGGGAGGGGTCTAGGGCCTGATGGAGGTTACAGAGATAGGGAGGGATATAGGGGGCTGGAGGAGGTTACAGAGATAGGGAGGCGTGTAGGGGATGGAGGACGTTACAGAGTTAGGGAGGGGTGTAGGGGCTGGAGGAGGTTACAGAGACAGGGAGGGTTGTAGGGGCTGGAGGTGTTTACGGAGATCGGGAGGATTGTAGGGGCTGGAGGAGGTTAGAGATAGGGAGGGGTGTTGGGGCTGGAGGAGGTTACAGAGGTAGGGATGTGTGTAGGGCCTGGAGTAGGTTACAGATTTAGGGAGGGATGTAGGGGTTGGAGGAGGTTACAGAGATAGGGAGGGGTGTATGGGGCTGGAGGAGGTTACAGAGATAGGGAGGGGTGTAGGGGCTGTAGGAGTTTACAGAGATAGGGAGGGCTGTAGGGGCTGTGGGAGTTTACAGAGATAGGGAGGGGTGTAGGTGCTGGAGGAGGTTACAGAGATAGGGAGGGGTGTAGGGGCTGGAGGAGGTTACAGAGATAGGGAGGGATATAGGGTGCTGGAGGAGGTTACAGAGATAGGGAGGGGTGTAGGGGCTGAAGGAGTTTACAGAGATAGGGAGGATTGTTGGGAGCTGGAGGAGGTTACAGAGATAGGGAGGGTTGTAGGGGGATGGAGGAGGTTACAGAGATAGGGACGGTGTAGGGGGATGGAGGAGGTTACAGAGATCGGGAGGCGTGTAGGGGCTGGATCAGGTTACAGAGATAGGGAGGGGTATAGGTGCTGGAGGAGGTTACAGAGATAGGGAGGGCTGTAGGGGCTGAAGAAGGTTACAGAGATAGGGAGGGTTGTAGGGGCTGAAGGAGGTTACAGAGATAGGGAGGGGTGTAGGGGCTGGAGGAGGTTACAGAGATAGGGAGGGGTGTAGGTGTTGGAGGAGATTACAGTGATAGGGAGGGTTGTAGGGGGCTGGAGGAGGTTACAGAGATAGGGAGGGGTGTAGGGACTGGAGGACGTTACAGAGATAGGGAGGGGTGTAGGGGGCTGGAGGAGATTACAGAGATAGGGATGTGTGTGGGGGCTGGAGTTGGTTACAGATTTAGGGAGGGATGTAGTGCCTGAAGAAGGTTACAGAGATAGGGAGGGGTGTCGGGGCTGGAGGAGGTTACAGAGATAGGGAGGGGTGTAGGGGCTGGAGAAGATTACCAAGATAGGTAGGGCTGTAGGGGCTGGAGGAAGTTAGAGATTTAGGAAAGAGTATAGGGGCTGGAGGAGGTTAGAGATATAGGGAGGGGTGTTGGGACTGGAGGATGTTACAGAGTTTGGGAGGGTTGTAGGGGGCTGGAGAATGTTACAGAGATAGGGAGGGAGGTGTAGGGGCTGGAGGAGGTTATAGACATAGGGAGGGGTGTAGATGCTGGAGGAGGTTACAGAGATAGGGAGGGGTCTAGGGCCTGATGGAGGTTACAGAGATAGGGAGGGATATAGGGGGCTGGAGGAGGTTACAGAGTTAGGGAGGGGTCTATGGGCTGGAGGGGGATGCAGAGATAGGGAGGGGTATAGGGTGCTGGAGGATGTTAGAAAGATAGGGAGGGTTGTAGGGGGCTGGAGGAGGTTACAGAGATAGGGAATGTTGTAGGGGCTGGAGGAGGTTATAGAGATAGGGAGGGGTGTAGGGGCTGGAGGAGGTTACAGAGATATGGAGGGGTTTAGGGGGCTGGAGGAGGTTAGAGATAGGAAGGTTTGTAGGGGGCTGGAGGGGTTTACAGAGAAAGGGAGGGGTGTAGTGTCTGGAGGAGGTTACAGAGATAGGGATTGTTGTAGGGGACTGGAGGAGGTTACAGTGATAGGGAGGGTTGTAGGGGCTGGAGGAGGTTACCGAGATAGCGAGTGTTGCAGGGGCTGGAGGCGGTTACAGAGATAGGGAGGGGTGTCGGGGTTGGAGGAGTTTTCAGAGATAGGGAGGGTTGTAGGGGCTGGAGGAGGTTACAGAGAGAGGGAGGCATGTAGCGGCTGGAGGAGGTTACAGAGATAGGGCAGGGTGTTGGGGGCTGGAGAAGATTACCAAGATAGGTAGGGCTGTAGGGGCTGGAGGAAGTTACAGATTTAGGAAAGAGTATAGGGGACTGGAGGAGGTTACAGAGTTAGGGAGGGGTCTATGGGCTGGAGGGGGATGCAGAGATAGGGAGGGGTATAGGGTGCTGGAGGAGTTTAGAAAGATAGGGAGGGTTGTAGGGGGCTGGAGGAGGTTACAGAGATAGGGAATGTTGTAGGGGCTGGAGGAGGCTATTGAGATAGGGAGGGGTGTAGGGACTGGAGGAGGTTACAGAAATATGGAGGGGTTTAGGGGGCTGGAGGAGGTTACAGAGAGAGGGAGGCATGTAGCGGCTGGAGGAGGTTACAGAGATAGGGCAGGGTGTAGGGGCTGGAGGAGGTTACAGAGATTGTGACGGTTGTAGGGGACTGGAGGAGGTTACAGAGATAGGGAGGGGTATAGGGGACTGGAGGAGGTTAGAGGTAGGAAGGTTTGTAGGGGGCTGGAGGTTACAGAGAAAGGGAGGGGTGTAGTGTCTGGAGGAGGTTACAGAGATAGGGAGTGTTGTAGGGTACTGGAGGAGGTTACAGTGATAGGGAGGGTTGTTGGGGCTGGAGGAGGTTACCGAGATAGCGAGTGTTGCAGGGGCTGGAGGCGGTTACAGAGATAGGGAGGGGTGTCGGGGTTGGAGGAGTTTTCAGAGATAGGGAGGGTTGTAGGGGCTGGAGGGGGAAGTAGAGATAGGGAGGGGTATAGGGTGCTGGAGGAGGTTTGAAAGATAGGGAGGGTTGTAGGGGGCTGGAGGAGGTTACAGAGATAGGGAATGTTGTCGGGGCTGGAGGAGGTTACAGAGATATGGAGGGGTTTAGGGGGCTGGAGGAGGTTACAGAGAGAGGGAGGCATGTAGCGGCTGGAGGAGGTTACAGAGATAGGGCAGGGTGTAGGGGCTGGAGGAGGTTACAGAGATTGTGACGGTTGTCGGGGACTGGAGGAGGTTGCAGAGATAGGGAGGGGTGTAGGGGACTGTAGGAGGTTCGAGATAGGAAGGTTTGTAGGGGGCTGGAGGGGTTTACAGAGAAAGGGAGGGGTGTAGTGTCTGGAGGAGGTTACAGAGATAGGGAGTGTTGTAGGGGACTGGAGGAGGTTACAGTGATAGGGAGGGGTGTAGGGGCTGGAGGAGGTTACAGAGATAGCGAGTGTTGCAGGGGCTGGAGGCGGTTACAGAGATAGGGAGGGGTGTAGCGTCTGGAGGAGGTTACAGAGATAGGGAGTGTCGTAGGGGGCTGGAGGAGGTTACAGAGATAGGGAATGTTGTAGGGGCTGGAGGAGGTTATAGAGATAGGGAGCGGTGTAGGGGCTGGAGAAGGTTACAGAGATATGGAGGCGTTTAGGGGGCTGGAGGACGTTACAGAGAGAGGGAGGCATGTAACGGCTGGAGGAGGTTACAGAGATAGGGCAGGGTTTAGGGGCTGGAGGAGGTTACAGAGATTGTGACGTTTGTAGGGGACTGGAGGAGGTTACAGAGATAGGGAGGGGTGTAGGGGACTGGAGGAGGTTAGAGAGATAGGGAGGGGTGTAGGGGGCTGGAGGAGGTTACAGAGATAGGGAGGGGTGTAGGGGCTGGAGGAGGTTACAGAGATAGGGAGGGGTGTAGGGGACTGGAGGAGGTTAGAGATAGGAAGGTTTGTCGGGGGCTGGAGGGGTTTACAGAGAAAGGGAGGGGTGTCGTGTCTGGAGGAGGTTACAGAGATAGGGAGTGTTGTAGGGGACTGGAAGAGGTTACAGTGATCGGGAGGGGTGTAGGGGCTGGAGGAGGTTACAGAGATAGCGAGTGTTGCAGGGGCTGGAGGAGGTTACAGAGATAGGGAGTGTTTTAGGGGCTGGAGGAGGTTACAGAGAGAGGGCAGGGTGTAGGGGCTGGAGGAGGTTACAGAGATTGTGACGGTTGTAGGGGACTGGAGGAGGTTACAGAGATAGGGAGGGGTGTAGGGGCTGGAGGAGGTTACAGAGATAGGGCAGGAGGTAGGCGCTCGAGGAGGTTACTGAGATAGGGAGGGGTGTAGTGCCTGAAGAAGGTTACAGAGATAGGGAGGGGTGCAGGTGGCTGGAGGAGGTTACAGAGATAGGGAGGGGTATAGGGGCTGGAGGAGGTTACAGAGATAGGGAGGGGTGTAGGGGCTGGAGGAGATTACAGTGATAGGGAGTGTTGTCGGGGTTGGAGGAGTTTTCAGAGATAGGGAGGGGTGTCGGGGTTGGAGGAGCTTTCAGAGATAGGGAGGGTTGTAGGGGCTTGAGGAGGTTACAGAGAGAGGGAGGGGTATAGGGGCTGGAGGAGGTTACAGAGATAGGGAGGGGTGTAGGGGCTGGAGGAGATTACAGTGATAGGGAGTGTTGTCGGGGTTGGAGGAGTTTTCAGAGATAGGGAGGGGTGTCGGGGTTGGAGGAGCTTTCAGAGATAGGGAGGGTTGTAGGGGCTTGAGGAGTTTACAGAGAGAGGGAGGGTTGTAGGGGGCTGGAGGAGGTTACAGAGAGAGGGAGGCATGTAGCGGCTGGAGGAGGTTACAGAGATAGGGCAGGGTGTAGGGGCTGGAGGAGGTTACAGAGATTGTGACGGTTGTCGGGGACTGAAGGAGGTTACAGAGATAGGGAGGGGTGTAGGGGACTGTAGGAGGTTCGAGATAGGAAGGTTTGTAGGGGGCTGGAGGGGTTTACAGAGAAAGGGAGGGGTGTAGTGTCTGGAGGAGGTTACAGAGATAGGGAGTGTTGTAGGGGACTGGAGGAGGTTACAGTGATAGGGAGGGGTGTAGGGGCTGGAGGAGGTTACAGAGATAGCGAGTGTTGCAGGGGCTGGAGGCGGTTACAGAGATAGGGAGGGGTGTAGCGTCTGGAGGAGGTTACAGAGATAGGGAGTGTCGTAGGGGGCTGGAGGAGGTTACAGAGATAGGGAATGTTGTAGGGGCTGGAGGAGGTTATAGAGATAGGGAGCGGTGTAGGGGCTGGAGAAGGTTACAGAGATATGGAGGCGTTTAGGGGGCTGGAGGACGTTACAGAGAGAGGGAGGCATGTAACGGCTGGAGGAGGTTACAGAGATAGGGCAGGGTTTAGGGGCTGGAGGAGGTTACAGAGATTGTGACGTTTGTAGGGGACTGGAGGAGGTTACAGAGATAGGGAGGGGTGTAGGGGACTGGAGGAGGTTAGAGAGATAGGGAGGGGTGTAGGGGGCTGGAGGAGGTTACAGAGATAGGGAGGGGTGTAGGGGCTGGAGGAGGTTACAGAGATAGGGAGGGGTGTAGGGGACTGGAGGAGGTTAGAGATAGGAAGGTTTGTCGGGGGCTGGAGGGGTTTACAGAGAAAGGGAGGGGTGTCGTGTCTGGAGGAGGTTACAGAGATAGGGAGTGTTGTAGGGGACTGGAAGAGGTTACAGTGATCGGGAGGGGTGTAGGGGCTGGAGGAGGTTACAGAGATAGCGAGTGTTGCAGGGGCTGGAGGAGGTTACAGAGATAGGGAGTGTTTTAGGGGCTGGAGGAGGTTACAGAGAGAGGGCAGGGTGTAGGGGCTGGAGGAGGGTACAGAGATTGTGACGGTTGTAGGGGACTGGAGGAGGTTACAGAGATAGGGAGGGGTGTAGGGGCTGGAGGAGGTTACAGAGATAGGGCAGGAGGTAGGCGCTCGAGGAGGTTACTGAGATAGGGAGGGGTGTAGTGCCTGAAGAAGGTTACAGAGATAGGGAGGGGTGCAGGTGGCTGGAGGAGGTTACAGAGATAGGGAGGGGTATAGGGGCTGGAGGAGGTTACAGAGATAGGGAGGGGTGTAGGGGCTGGAGGAGATTACAGTGATAGGGAGTGTTGTCGGGGTTGGAGGAGTTTTCAGAGATAGGGAGGGTTGTAGGGGCTGGAGGAAGTTACAGAGATAGGGAGGGGTGGAGGGCCTGGAGCAGGTTACAGAGATAGGGAGGGGTGCAGGGGCTGGAGGAGGTTACAGAGATAGGGAGGGGTGTAGGGGCTGGAGGAGGTTACAGTGATAGGGAGTGTTGTCGGGGTTGGAGGAGTTTTCAGAGATAGGGAGGGTTGTAGGGGCTGGAAGAGGTTACAGAGATAGGGTGGGGTTTTGGGGCTGGAGGAGCTTACAGAGATAGGGAGGCGTGTAGGGGCTGGAGGAGGTTACAGAGATAGGGAGGGGTGTAGTTGCTGGAGGAGGTTACAGAGATAGGGAGGGGTGCAGGGGGCTGGAGGAGTTTACAGAGATAGGGAGGGGTGTAGTGGCTGGAGGAGGTTACAGAGAAAGGGAGGGTTGTAGGGGCTGGAGGAGGTTACCGAGATAGGGAGTGTTGCAGGGGCTGGAGGCGGTTACAGAGATAGGGAGCGGTGTCGGGGTTGGAGGAGTTTTCAGAGATAGGGAGGGTTGTAGGGGCTGGAGGAGGTTACAGAGAGAGGGAGGCATGTCGCGGCTGGAGCAGGTTACAGAGATAGGGCAGGGTGTTGGGGCTGGAGGAGGTTACAGAGATTGTGGCGGTTGTAGGGGACTGGAGGAGGTTACAGAGATAGGGAGGGGTGTAGGGGACTGGAGGAGGTTAGAGATAGGAAGGTTTGCAGGGGGCTGGAGAGGTTACAGAGATAGGGATGGGTGTTGGGACTGGAGGATGTTACAGAGTTCGGGAGGGTTGTAGGGGGCTGGAGAATGTTACAGAGATAGGGAGGGATGTAGGGGGCTGGAGGAGGTTGCAGAGATAGGGAGGGCTGTAGGAGGCTACAGAGATAGGGCAGGAGGTAGGGGCTCGAGGAGGTTACTGAGATAGGGAGGGGTGTAGTGCCTGAAGAAGGTTACAGAGATAGGGAGGATTGTAGGGGGCTGGAGGAGGTTACAGATATATGGAGGGGTGTTGGCACTGGAGCAGGATGCAGAGATAGGTAGGGGTGTAGGGTGCTGGAGGAGGTTAGAAAGATAGGGAGGGTTATAGGGTGCTGGAGGAGGTTATAGAGATAGGGAGGGGTGTAGGGGACTGGAGGAGGTTGCAGAGATAGGGAAGGTTGTAGGGGCTGGAGGTGGTTATAGAGATAGGGAGGGGTGTAGGGGCTGGAGGAGATTACAGAGTTAGGGAGGGGTTTAGGGGGCTGGAGGAGGTTACAGAGAGAGGGAGGCTTGTAGGGGCTAGAGGAGGTTACAGAGATAGGGCAGGGGGTAGGGGCTGGAGGAGGTTACAGAGAAAGTGATGGTTGTAGTGCCTGAAGTAGGTTACAGAGATGGGGAGACCTGTAGGGGCTGGAGGAGGTTACAGAGATAGGGAGGGGTTTAGGGGCTGGAGGAGGTTACAGAGATCGGGAGGGGTGTAGGGGACTGGAGGAGGTTAGAGATAGGAAGGTTTGTAGGGGGCTGGAGGGGTTTACAGAGAAAGGGAGGGGTGTAGCGTCTGGAGGAGGTTACAGAGATAGGGAGTGTTGTAGGGGACTGGAAGAGGTTACAGAGATAGGGAGGGGTGTAGGGGCTGGAGGAGGTTACAGAGATAGGGAGGGGTGTAGGGGCTGGAGGAGGTTACAGAGATAGGGAGGGGTGCAGGGGGCTGGAGGAGGTTACAGAGATAGGGAGGGTTGTAGTGGCTGGAGGAGGTTACAGAGAGAGGGAGGGGTGTAGGGGCTGGAGGAGGTTACAGAGATAGGGAGGGGTGTAGGGGGCTGGAGATTACCAAGATAGGTAGGGCTGTAGGGGCTGGAGGAAGTTACAGATTTAGGAAAGAGTATAGGGGCTGGAAGAGGTTACAGAGTTAGGGAGGGGTCTATGGGCTGGAGGGGGAAGCAGAGATAGGGAGGGGTATAGGGTGCTGGAGGAGGTTAGAAAGATAGGGAGGGTTGTAGGGGGCTGGAGGAGGTTACAGAGATAGGGAATGTTGTCGGGGCTAGAGGAGGTTACAGAGATATGGAGGGGTTTAGGGGGCTGGAGGAGGTTACAGAGAGTGGGAGGCATGTAGCGGCTGGAGGAGGTTACAGAGATAGGGCAGGGTGTAGGGGCTGGAGGAGGTTACAGAGATTGTGACGGTTGTCGGGGACTGGAGGAGGTTACAGAGATAGGGAGGGGTGTAGGGGACTGTAGGAGGTTCGAGATAGGAAGGTTTGTAGGGGGCTGGAGGGGTTTACAGAGAAAGGGAGGGGTGTAGTGTCTGGAGGAGGTTACAGAGATAGGGAGTGTTGTAGGGTACTGGAGGAGGTTACAGTGATAGGGAGGGGTGTAGGGGCTAGAGGAGGTTACAGAGATAGCGAGTGTTGCAGGGGCTGGAGGCGGTTACAGAGATAGGGAGGGGTGTTGCGTCTGGAGGAGGTTACAGAGATAGGGAGTGTCGTAGGGGGCTGGAGGAGGTTACAGAGATATGGAGGCGTATAGGGGGCTGGAGGACGTTACAGAGAGAGGGAGGCATGTAACGGCTGGAGGAGGTTACAGAGATAGGGCAGGGTTTAGGGGCTGGAGGAGGTTACAGAGATTGTGACGTTTGTAGGGGACTGGAGGAGGTTACAGAGATAGGGAGGGGTGTAGGGGACTGGAGGAGGTTAGAGTTAGGAAGGTTTGTAGGGGGCTGGAGGGGTTTACAGAGAAAGGGAGGGGTGTAGTGTCTGGAGGAGGTTACAGAGATAGGGAGTGTTGTAGGGGACTGGAAGAGGTTACAGTGATAGGGAGGGGTGTAGGGCCTGGAGGAGGTTACAGAGATAGCGAGTGTTGCAGGCGCTAGAGGAGGTTACAGAGATAGGGAGGGGTGTCGGGGTTGGAGGAGTTTTCAGAGATAGGGAGGGTTGTAGGGGCTGGAGGAGGTTACAGAGATAGGGAGGGGTGTAGCGGCTGGAGGAGGTTACAGAGATAGGGCAGGATGTTGGGGGCTGGAGAAGATTACCAAGATAGGTAGGGCTGTAGGGGCTGGAGGAAGTTACAGATTTAGGAAAGAGTATAGGGGACTGGAGGAGGTTACAGAGTTAGGGAGGGGTCTATGGGCTGGAGGGGGATGCAGAGATAGGGAGGGGTATAGGGTGCTGGAGGAGGTTAGAAAGTTAGGGTGGGTTGTAGGGGGCTGGAGGAGGTTACAGAGATAGGGAATGTTGTAGGGGCTGGAGGAGGCTATTGAGATAGGGAGGGGTGTAGGGACTGGAGGAGGTTACAGAGATATGGAGGGGTTTAGGGGGCTGGAGGAGGTTACAGAGAGAGGGAGGCATGTAGCGGCTGGAGGAGGTTACAGAGATAGGGCAGGGTGTAGGGGCTGGAGGAGGTTACAGAGATTGTGACGGTTGTAGGGGACTGGAGGAGGTTACAGAGATAGGGAGGGGTATAGGGGACTGGAGGAGGTTAGAGGTAGGAAGGTTTGTAGGGGGCTGGAGGTTACAGAGAAAGGGAGGGGTGTAGTGTCTGGAGGAGGTTACAGAGATAGGGAGTGTTGTAGGGTACTGGAGGAGGTTACAGTGATAGGGAGGGTTGTTGGGGCTGGAGGAGGTTACCGAGATAGCGAGTGTTGCAGGGGCTGGAGGCGGTTACAGAGATAGGGAGGGGTGTCGGGGTTGGAGGAGTTTTCAGAGATAGGGAGGGTTGTAGGGGCTGGAGGGGGAAGTAGAGATAGGGAGGGGTATAGGGTGCTGGAGGAGGTTAGAAAGATAGGGAGGGTTGTAGGGGGCTGGAGGAGGTTACAGAGATAGGGAATGTTGTCGGGGCTGGAGGAGGTTACAGAGATATGGAGGGGTTTAGGGGGCTGGAGGAGGTTACAGAGAGAGGGAGGCATGTAGCGGCTGGAGGAGGTTACAGAGATAGGGCAGGGTGTAGGGGCTGGAGGAGGTTACAGAGATTGTGACGGTTGTCGGGGACTGGAGGAGGTTGCAGAGATAGGGAGGGGTGTAGGGGACTGTAGGAGGTTCGAGATAGGAAGGTTTGTAGGGGGCTGGAGGGGTTTACAGAGAAAGGGAGGGGTGTAGTGTCTGGAGGAGGTTACAGAGATAGGGAGTGTTGTAGGGGACTGGAGGAGGTTACAGTGATAGGGAGGGGTGTAGGGGCTGGAGGAGGTTACAGAGATAGCGAGTGTTGCAGGGGCTGGAGGCGGTTACAGAGATAGGGAGGGGTGTAGCGTCTGGAGGAGGTTACAGAGATAGGGAGTGTCGTAGGGGGCTGGAGGAGGTTACAGAGATAGGGAATGTTGTAGGGGCTGGAGGAGGTTATAGAGATAGGGAGCGGTGTAGGGGCTGGAGAAGGTTACAGAGATATGGAGGCGTTTAGGGGGCTGGAGGACGTTACAGAGAGAGGGAGGCATGTAACGGCTGGAGGAGGTTACAGAGATAGGGCAGGGTTTAGGGGCTGGAGGAGGTTACAGAGATTGTGACGTTTGTAGGGGACTGGAGGAGGTTACAGAGATAGGGAGGGGTGTAGGGGACTGGAGGAGGTTAGAGAGATAGGGAGGGGTGTAGGGGGCTGGAGGAGGTTACAGAGATAGGGAGGGGTGTAGGGGCTGGAGGAGGTTACAGAGATAGGGAGGGGTGTAGGGGACTGGAGGAGGTTAGAGATAGGAAGGTTTGTCGGGGGCTGGAGGGGTTTACAGAGAAAGGGAGGGGTGTCGTGTCTGGAGGAGGTTACAGAGATAGGGAGTGTTGTAGGGGACTGGAAGAGGTTACAGTGATCGGGAGGGGTGTAGGGGCTGGAGGAGGTTACAGAGATAGCGAGTGTTGCAGGGGCTGGAGGAGGTTACAGAGATAGGGAGTGTTTTAGGGGCTGGAGGAGGTTACAGAGAGAGGGCAGGGTGTAGGGGCTGGAGGAGGTTACAGAGATTGTGACGGTTGTAGGGGACTGGAGGAGGTTACAGAGATAGGGAGGGGTGTAGGGGCTGGAGGAGGTTACAGAGATAGGGCAGGAGGTAGGCGCTCGAGGAGGTTACTGAGATAGGGAGGGGTGTAGTGCCTGAAGAAGGTTACAGAGATAGGGAGGGGTGCAGGTGGCTGGAGGAGGTTACAGAGATAGGGAGGGGTATAGGGGCTGGAGGAGGTTACAGAGATAGGGAGGGGTGTAGGGGCTGGAGGAGATTACAGTGATAGGGAGTGTTGTCGGGGTTGGAGGAGTTTTCAGAGATAGGGAGGGTTGTAGGGGCTGGAGGATGTTACAGAGATAGGGAGGGGTGGAGGGCCTGGAGCAGGTTACAGAGATAGGGAGGGGTGCAGGGGCTGGAGGAGGTTACAGAGATAGGGAGGGGTGTAGGGGCTGGAGGAGGTTACAGTGATAGGGAGTGTTGTCGGGGTTGGAGGAGTTTTCAGAGATAGGGAGGGTTGTAGGGGCTGGAAGAGGTTACAGAGATAGGGAGGGGTGTTGGGGCTGGAGGAGCTTACAGAGATAGGGAGGCGTGTAGGGGCTGGAGGAGGTTACAGAGATAGGGAGGGGTGTAGATGCTGGAGGAGGTTACAGAGATAGGGAGGGGTGCAGGGGGCTGGAGGAGTTTACAGAGATAGGGAGGGGTGTAGTGGCTGGAGGAGGTTACAGAGAAAGGGAGGGTTGTAGGGGCTGGAGGCGGTTACAGAGATAGGGAGCGGTGTCGGGGTTGGAGGAGTTTTCAGAGATAGGGAGGGTTGTAGGGGCTGGAGGAGGTTACAGAGAGAGGGAGGCATGTCGCGGCTGGAGCAGGTTACAGAGATAGGGCAGGGTGTTGGGGCTGGAGGAGGTTACAGAGATTGTGACGGTTGTAGGGGACTGGAGGAGGTTACAGAGATAGGGAGGGGTGTAGGGGACTGGAGGAGGTTAGAGATAGGAAGGTTTGCAGGGGGCTGGAGAGGTTACAGAGATAGGGATGGGTGTTGGGACTGGAGGATGTTACAGAGTTCGGGAGGGTTGTAGGGGGCTGGAGAATGTTACAGAGATAGGGAGGGATGTAGGGGGCTGGAGGAGGTTGCAGAGATAGGGAGGGCTGTAGGAGGCTACAGAGATAGGGCAGGAGGTAGGGGCTCGAGGAGGTTACTGAGATAGGGAGGGGTGTAGTGCCTGAAGAAGGTTACAGAGATAGGGAGGATTGTAGGGGGCTGGAGGAGGTTACAGATATATGGAGGGGTGTTGGCACTGGAGCAGGATGCAGAGATAGGTAGGGGTGTAGGGTGCTGGAGGAGGTTAGAAAGATAGGGAGGGTTATAGGGTGCTGGAGGAGGTTATAGAGATAGGGAGGGGTGTAGGGGACTGGAGGAGGTTGCAGAGATAGGGAAGGTTGTAGGGGCTGGAGGTGGTTATAGAGATAGGGAGGGGTGTAGGGGCTGGAGGAGATTACAGAGTTAGGGAGGGGTTTAGGGGGCTGGAGGAGGTTACAGAGAGAGGGAGGCTTGTAGGGGCTAGAGGAGGTTACAGAGATAGGGCAGGGGGTAGGGGCTGGAGGAGGTTACAGAGAAAGTGATGGTTGTAGTGCCTGAAGTAGGTTACAGAGATGGGGAGACCTGTAGGGGCTGGAGGAGGTTACAGAGATAGGGAGGGGTTTAGGGGCTGGAGGAGGTTACAGAGATCGGGAGGGGTGTAGGGGACTGGAGGAGGTTAGAGATAGGAAGGTTTGTAGGGGGCTGGAGGGGTTTACAGAGAAAGGGAGGGGTGTAGCGTCTGCAGGAGGTTACAGAGATAGGGAGTGTTGTAGGGGACTGGAAGAGGTTACAGAGATAGGGAGGGGTGTAGGGGCTGGAGGAGGTTACAGAGATAGGGAGGGGTGTAGGGGCTGGAGGAGGTTACAGAGATAGGGAGGGGTGCAGGGGGCTGGAGGAGGTTACAGAGATAGGGAGGGTTGTAGTGGCTGGAGGAGGTTACAGAGAGAGGGAGGGGTGTAGGGGCTGGAGGAGGTTACAGAGATAGGGAGGGGTGTAGGGGGCTGGAGATTACCAAGATAGGTAGGGCTGTAGGGGCTGGAGGAAGTTACAGATTTAGGAAAGAGTATAGGGGCTGGAAGAGGTTACAGAGTTAGGGAGGGGTCTATGGGCTGGAGGGGGAAGCAGAGATAGGGAGGGGTATAGGGTGCTGGAGGAGGTTAGAAAGATAGGGAGGGTTGTAGGGGGCTGGAGGAGGTTACAGAGATAGGGAATGTTGTCGGGGCTAGAGGAGGTTACAGAGATATGGAGGGGTTTAGGGGGCTGGAGGAGGTTACAGAGAGAGGGAGGCATGTAGCGGCTGGAGGAGGTTACAGAGATAGGGCAGGGTGTAGGGGCTGGAGGAGGTTACAGAGATTGTGACGGTTGTCGGGGACTGGAGGAGGTTACAGAGATAGGGAGGGGTGTAGGGGACTGTAGGAGGTTCGAGATAGGAAGGTTTGTAGGGGGCTGGAGGGGTTTACAGAGAAAGGGAGGGGTGTAGTGTCTGGAGGAGGTTACAGAGATAGGGAGTGTTGTAGGGGACTGGAGGAGGTTACAGTGATAGGGAGGGGTGTAGGGGCTAGAGGAGGTTACAGAGATAGCGAGTGTTGCAGGGGCTGGAGGCGGTTACAGAGATAGGGAGGGGTGTTGCGTCTGGAGGAGGTTACAGAGATAGGGAGTGTCGTAGGGGGCTGGAGGAGGTTACAGAGATATGGAGGCGTTTAGGGGGCTGGAGGACGTTACAGAGAGAGGGAGGCATGTAACGGCTGGAGGAGGTTACAGAGATAGGGCAGGGTTTAGGGGCTGGAGGAGGTTACAGAGATTGTGACGTTTGTAGGGGACTGGAGGAGGTTACAGAGATAGGGAGGGGTGTAGGGGACTGGAGGAGGTTAGAGTTAGGAAGGTTTGTAGGGGGCTGGAGGGGTTTACAGAGAAAGGGAGGGGTGTAGTGTCTGGAGGAGGTTACAGAGATAGGGAGTGTTGTAGGGGACTGGAAGAGGTTACAGTGATAGGGAGGGGTGTAGGGGCTGGAGGAGGTTACAGAGATAGCGAGTGTTGCAGGCGCTAGAGGAGGTTACAGAGATAGGGAGGGGTGTCGGGGTTGGAGGAGTTTTCAGAGATAGGGAGGGTTTTAGGGGCTGGAGGAGGTTACAGCGAGAGGGAGGGGTGTAGGGGCTGGAGGAGGTTACAGAGATTGTGACGGTTGTAGGGGACTGGAGGAGGTTACAGAGATAGGGAGGGGTGTAGGGGACTGGAGGAGGTTAGAGATAGGAATGTTTGTAGGGGGCTGGAGAGGTTACAGATATAGGGAGGGGCGTTGGGACTGGAGGATGTTACAGAGATTGGGAGGGTTGTAGGGGGCTGGAGGAGGTTACAGAGATAGGGAGGGATGTAGGGGGCTGGAGGAGGTTACAGAGACAGGGAGGGTTGTAGGGGCTGGAGGAGGTTACAGAGTTTGGGAGGGGTGTAGCGGCTGGAGGAGGTTACAGAGATAGGGAGGGGTGTAGTGTCTGGAGGAGGTTTCAGATATAGGGAGGTGTGTAGGGGGCTGGAGGAGGTAACTGAGATTACGAGTGGTGTAGGGGGCTGGAGGAGGTTATAGACATAGGGAGGGGTGTAGATGCTGGAGGAGGTTACAGAGATAGGGAGGGAGGTGTAGGGGCTGGAGGAGGTTATAGACATAGGGAGGGATGTAGGGGGCTGGAGGAGCTTACAGAGATAGGGAGGGCTGTAGGAGGCTACAGAGATAGGGCAGGAGGTAGGGGCTCGAGGAGGTTACTGAGATAGGGAGGGGTGTAGGGGCTGGAGAAGGTTACAGAGGTAGGGAGGGGTGTAGGGGGATGGAGGAGGTTACAGAGATATGGAGGGGTTTAGGGGGCTGGAGGAGGTTAGAGATAGGAAGGTTTGTAGGGGGCTGGAGGGGTTTACAGAGAAAGGGAGGGGTGTAGTGTCTGGAGGAGGTTACAGAGATAGGGAGTGTTGTAGGGGACTGGAGGAGGTTACAGTGATAGGGAGGGTTGTAGGGGCTGGAGGAGGTTACAGAGATAGCGAGTGTTGCAGGGGCTGGAGGCGGTTACAGAGATAGGGAGGGGTGTCGGGGTTGGAGGAGTTTTCAGAGATAGGGAGGGTTGTAGGGGCTGGAGGAGGTTACAGAGAGAGGGAGGCATGTAGCGGCTGGAGGAGGTTACAGAGATAGGGCATGGTGTTGGGGCTGGAGGAGGTTACAGAGATTGTGACGGTTGCAGGGGACTGGAGGAGGTTACAGAGATAGGGAGGGTTGTAGGGGCTGGAGGAGGTTAGAGATAGGAAGGTTTGTAGGGGGCTGGAGGTGTTTACAGAGAAAGGGAGGGGTGTAGTGTCTGGAGGAGGTTACAGAGATAGGGAGTGTTGTAGCGGACTGGAGGATGTTACAGTGATAGGGAGGGTTGTAGGGGCTGGAGGAGGTTACCGAGATAGCGAGTGTTGCAGGGGCTGGAGGCGGTTACAGAGATAGGGATGGGTGTCGGGGTTGGAGGAGTTTTCAGAGATAGGGAGGGTTGTAGGGGCCTGGAGGAGGTTACAGAGATAGGGAGGGGTGTAGGGGACTGGAGGAGGTTAGAGATAGGAAGGTTTGTAGGGGGCTGGAGAGGTTACAGAGATAGGGATGGGTGTTGGGACTGGAGGATGTTACAGAGTTTGGGAGGGTTGTAGGGGGCTGGAGAATGTTACAGAGATAGGGAGGGATGTAGGGGGCTGGAGGAGGTTGCAGAGATAGGGAGGGCTGTAGGAGGCTACAGAGATAGGGCAGGAGGTAGGGGCTCGAGGAGGTTACTGAGATAGGGAGGGGTGTAGTGCCTGAAGAAGGTTACAGAGATAGGGGGGATTGTAGGGGGCTGGAGGAGGTTACAGATTTATGGAGGGGTGTTGGCACTGGAGGATGTTACAGAGATTGGGAGAGTTGTAGGGGGCTGGAGAAGGTTACAGAGATAGGGAGGGTTGTACGGGCTGGAAGAGTTTACAGAGATAGGAAGGGCTGTATGGCCTGGAGCAGGATGCAGAGATAGGTAGGGGTGTAGGGTGCTGGAGGAGGTTAGAAAGATAGGGAGGGTTATAGGGGACTGGAGGTGGTTATAGAGATAGGGAGGGGTGTAGGGGCTGAAGGAGATTATAGAGTTCGGGAGGGGTTTACGGGGCTGGAGGAGGTTACAGAGAGAGGGAGGCTTGTAGGGGCTAGAGGAGGTTACAGAGATAGGGCAGGGGGTAGGGGCTGGAGGAGGTTACAGAGATAGTGATGGTTGTAGTGCTTGAAGTACGTTACAGAGATAGGGAGACCTGTCGGGGCTGGAGGAGGTTACAGAGATAGGGAGGGGTTTAGGGGCTGGAGGAGGTTACAGAGATCGGGAGGGGTGTAGGGGACTGGAGGAGGTTAGAGATAGGAAGGTTTGTAGGGGGCTGGAGGGGTTTACAGAGAAAGGGAGGGGTGTAGCGTCTGGAGGAGGTTACAGAGATAGGGAGTGTTGTATGGGCCTGGAAGAGGTTACAGTGATAAGGAGGGGTGTAGGGGCTGGAGGAGGGTACAGAGTTAGCGAGTGTTGCAGGGGTTGGAGGAGTTTTCAGAGATAGGGAGGGTTGTAGGGGCTGGAGGAGGTAACAGAGAAAGGCAGGGGTGTAGGGGCTGGAGGAGGTTAAAGAGATAGGGAGTGTTGTAGGGGACTGGAGGAGGTTACAGTGATAGGGAGCGGTGTAGGGGCTGGAGGAGGTTCCAGAGATAGGGAGGGGTGTCGGGGTTGGAGGAGCTTTCAGAGATAGGGAGGGTTGTAGGGGCTTGAGGAGGTTACAGAGAGAGGGAGGGTTGTAGGGGACTGGAGGAGGTTACAGAGATAGGAAGGTTTGTAGGGGGCTGGAGAGGTTACAGAGATAGGGATGGGTGTTGGGGCTGCAGGATGTTACAGAGTTTGGGAGGGTTGTAGGGGGCTGGAGAATGATACAGAGATAGGGAGGGATGTAGGGGGCTGGAGGAGGTTACAGAGAGAGGGAGGCATGTAACGGCTGTAGGAGGCTACAGAGATAGGGCAGGAGGTAGGGGCTCGAGGAGGTTACAGAGATAGGGAGGGGTGTAGCGTCTGGAGGAGGTTACAGAGATAGGGAGTGTCGTAGGGGGCTGGAGGAGGTTACAGAGATAGGGAATGTTGTAGGGGCTGGAGGAGGTTATAGAGATAGGAAGGGGTGTAGGGGCTGGAGGAGGTTATAGAGATAGGAGCGGTGTCGGGGCTGGAGAAGGTTACAGAGATATGGAGGCGTTTAGGGGGCTGGAGGAGGTTACAGAGAGAGGGAGGGGTGTAGGGGACTGGAGGAGGTTAGAGATAGGAAGGTTTGTAGGGGGCTGGAGGGGTTTACAGAGAAAGGGAGGGGTGTAGTGTCTGGAGGAGGTTACAGAGATAGGGAGTGTTGTAGGGGACTGGAAGAGGTTACAGTGATAGGGAGGGGTGTAGGGGCTGGAGGAGGTTACAGAGATAGCGAGTGTTGCAGGGGCTGGAGGAGTTTTCAGAGATAGGGAGGGTTGTAGGGGCTGGAGGAGGTTACAGAGATAGGGAGGGGTGTTGGGACTGGAGGAGCTTACAGAGATAGGGAGGGGTGTAGGGGCTGGAGGAGGTTACAGAGATAGGGAGGGGTGCAGGGGGCTGGAGGAGGTTACAGAGATAGGGAGGGTTGTAGTGGCTGGAGGAGGTTACAGAGAAAGGGAGGGGTGTAGGGGGCTGGAGGAGGTTACAGAGATAGGGAGGGGTGTAGGGGCTGGAGGAGGTTACAGAGATAGGGAGGGGTGTAGGGGGCTGGAGGAGGTTACAGAGATAGGGAGGATTGTCGGGGGCTGGAGGAGGTTACAGAGATAGGGAGGGGTGTAGGGGGCTGGAGAAGATTACCAAGATAGGTAGGGCTGTAGCGGCTGGAGGAAGTTACAGATTTAGGAAAGAGTATAGGGGACTGGAGGAGGTTACAGAGTTAGGGAGGGGTGTAGGGGCTGGAGGAGGTTACAGAGATAGGGAGGTTTTTAGGGGCTGGAGGAGGTTACAGAGAGAGGGCAGGGTGTAGGGGCTGGAGGAGGTTACAGAGATAGGGAGGGGTGTAGGGGCTGGAGGAGGTTACAGAGCTTGTGATGGTTGTAGGGGACTGGAGAGGTTACAGAGATAGGGAGGGGTGTAGGGGCTGGAGGAGGTTACAGAGATAGGGAGGGGTGTAGGGGCTGGAGGAGGTTACAGAGATAGGGAGGGGTGTAGGGGGCTGGAGGAGGTTACAGAGATAGAGAGGGGTGTAGGGGCTGGAGGAGGTTGCAGAGATAGGGAGGGGTGTAGGGGCTCGAGGAGGTTACAGAGATAGGGATGGGTGTAGGGGACTGGAGGAGGTTACAGAGATAGGGAGGGGTGTAGGGGACTGGAGGAGGTTAGAGTAGGAATGTTTGTAGGGGACTGAAGAGGTTACAGATATAGGGATGGGTGTTGGGACTGGAGGATGTTACAGAGATTGGGAGGGTTTTAGGGGGCTGGAGGAGGCTACAGAGATAGGGCAGGAAGTAGGGGCTGGAGGAGGTTACAGAGATAGGGAGGATTGTAGGGGGCTGGAGGATGTTACAGAGATAGGGAGGGTTGTAGGGGCTGGAAGAGTTTACAGAGATAGGGAGGGCTGTATGGGCTGGAGCGGGATGCAGAGATAGGGAGGAGTGTAGGGTGCTGGAGGAGGTTAGAAAGATAGGGAGGGTTATAGGGGGCTGGAGGAGGTTATAGAGATAGGGAGGGGTGTAGAGGCTGGAGGAGGTTGCAGAGTTAGGGAAGGTTGTAGGGGCTGGAGGGTGTTAGAGAGATAGGGAGGGGTGTCGGGGCTGGAGGAGGTTACAGAGATAGGGAGGGATGTAGGGGCTGGAGGAGGTTACAGAGATAGGGAGGGGTGTAGGGGGCTGGAGGAGGTTACAGAGATAGGGAGGATTGTCGGGGGCTGGAGGAGATTACAGAGATAGGGAGGGGTGTAGGGGGCTGGAGAAGATTACCAAGATAGGTAGGGCTGTAGCGGCTGGAGGAAGTTACAGATTTACGAAAGAGTATAGGGGACTGGAGGAGGTTACAGAGTTAGGGAGGGGTGTAGAGGGCTGGAGGAGGTTACAGAGTTAGGGAGGGGTGTAGGGGCTGGAGGAGGTTACAGAGATAGGGAGGTTTTTAGGGGCTGGAGGAGGTTACAGAGAGAGGGCAGGGTGTAGGGGCTGGAGGAGGTTACAGAGATAGGGAGGGGTGTAGGGGCTGGAGGAGGTTACAGAGATTGTGATGGTTGTAGGGGACTGGAGGAGGTTGCAGAGATAGGGAGGGGTGTAGGGGCTGGAGGAGGTTACAGAGATAGGGAGGGGTGTAGGGCCTGGAGGAGGTTACAGAGATAGGGAGGGGTGTAGGGGGCTGGAGGAGGTTACAGAGATAGAGAGGGGTGTAGGGGCTGGAGGAGGTTACAGAGATAGGGAGGGGTGTAGGGGCTCGAGGAGGTTACAGAGATAGGGAGGGGTGTAGGGGACTGGAGGAGGTTACAGAGATAGGGAGGGGTGTAGGGGACTGGAGGAGGTTAGAGATGGGAATGTTTGTAGGGGACTGAAGAGGTTACAGATATAGGGATGGGTGTTGGGACTGGAGGATGTTACAGAGATTGGGAGGGTTTTAGGGGGCTGGAGGAGGCTACAGAGATAGGGCAGGAGGTAGGGGCTGGAGGAGGTTACAGAGATAGGGAGGATTGTAGGGGGCTGGAGGATGTTACAGAGATAGAGAGGGTTGTAGGGGCTGGAAGAGTTTACAGAGATAGGGAGGGCTGTATGGGCTGGAGCGGGATGCAGAGATAGGGAGGAGTGTAGGGTGCTGGAGGAGGTTAGAAAGATAGGGAGGGTTATAGGGGGCTGGAGGAGGTTACAGAGATATGGAGGCGTTTAGGGGGCTGGAGGACGTTACAGAGAGAGGGAGGCATGTAACGGCTGGAGGAGGTTACAGAGATAGGGCAGGGTTTAGGGGCTGGAGGAGGTTACAGAGATTGTGACGTTTGTAGGGGACTGGAGGAGGTTACAGAGATAGGGAGGGGTGTAGGGGACTGGAGGAGGTTAGAGTTAGGAAGGTTTGTAGGGGGCTGGAGGGGTTTACAGAGAAAGGGAGGGGTGTAGTGTCTGGAGGAGGTTACAGAGATAGGGAGTGTTGTAGGGGACTGGAAGAGGTTACAGTGATAGGGAGGGGTGTAGGGGCTGGAGGAGGTTACAGAGATAGCGAGTGTTGCAGGCGCTGGAGGAGGTTACAGAGATAGGGAGGGGTGTCGGGGTTGGAGGAGTTTTCAGAGATAGGGAGGGTTTTAGGGGCTGGAGGAGGTTACAGAGAGAGGGAGGGGTGTAGGGGCTGGAGGAGGTTACAGAGATTGTGACGGTTGTAGGGGACCGGAGGAGGTGACAGAGATAGGGAGGGGTGTAGGGGACTGGAGGAGGTTAGAGATAGGAATGTTTGTAGGGGGCTGGAGAGGTTACAGATATAGGGAGGGGCGTTGGGACTGGAGGATGTTACAGAGATTGGGAGGGTTGTAGGGGGCTGGAGGAGGTTACAGAGATAGGGAGGGATGTAGGGGGCTGGAGGAGGTTACAGAGATAGGGAGGGATGTAGGGGGCTGGAGGAGCTTACAGAGATAGGGAGGGCTGTAGGAGGCTACAGAGATAGGGCAGGAGGTAGGGGCTCGAGGAGGTTACTGAGATAGGGAGGGGTGTAGGGGCTGGAGAAGGTTACAGAGGTAGGGAGGGGTGTAGGGGGATGGAGGAGGTTACAGAGATAGGGAGGGGTGTAGTGCCTGAAGAAGGTTACAGAGATAGGGAGGGGTGTAGGGGCTGGAGGAGGTTACAGAGATAGGGAGGGGTGTAGGGGCTCGAGGAGGTTACAGAGATAGGGAGGGGTGTAGTGCCTGAAGAAGGTTACAGAGATAGGGAGGGGTGTAGGGGCTGGAGGAGGATACAGAGATAGGGAGGGTTGTAGGGGCTGGAGGAGGTGACAGAGATAGGGAGGGGTGTAGGGGCTGGAGGAGGTTACAGAGATAGGGAGGGGTGTAGGGGCTGGAGGAGGTTACAGAGATAGGGAGGGGTGTAGGGGCTGGAGGAGGTGACAGAGATAGGGAGGGGTGTAGGGGCTGGAGGAGGTTACAGAGATCGGGAGGGGTGTAGGGGGCTGGAGGAGGTTACAGTGATAGGGAGGGGTGTAGGGGCTGGAGGAGGTTACAGAGATAGGGAGGAGTGTAGGGGCTGGAGGAGGTTACAGAGATAGGGAGGAGTGTAGGGGCTGGAGGAGGTTACAGAGATAGGTAGGGGTGTAGGCGCTGGAGGAGGTTACAGAGATAGGGAGGGGGTGCAGGGGGTCTGGAGGAGGTTACAGAGATAGGGAGGGGTGTAGGGGCTGGAGGAGGTTACAGAAATAGGGAGGGGGTGCAGGGGGTCTGGAGGAGGTTGCAGAGATAGGGAGGGGTGTAGGGGCTGGAGGGGTTTACAGAGAAAGGGAGGGATGTAGAGGCTGGAGGAGGTTACAGAGATAGGGAGTGTTGTAGGGGCCTGGAGGAGGTTACAGTGATAGGGAGTGTTGTCGGGGTTGGAGGAGTTTTCAGAGATAGGGAGGGTTGTAGGGGCTGGAGGAGGTTACAGAGGTAGGGAGGGGTGTTGGGTCTGGAGGAGCTTACAGAGATAGGGAGGCGTGTAGGGGCTGGAGGAGGTTACAGAGATAGGGAGGACTATAGGGGCTGGAGGAGGTTACAGAGATAGGGAGGGGTGTAGGGGCTGGAGGAGGTTACAGAGATAGGGAGGGGTGTAGGTGCTGGAGGAGGTTAAAGAGATAGGGAGGGGTGTAGTGGCTGGAGGAGGTTACAGAGATAGGGAGGGGTGTAGGGGCTGGAGGAGGTTACAGAGATAGGGAGGGGTGTAGGGGGCTGGAGAAGATTACCAAGATAGGTAGGGCTGTAGGGGCTGGAGGAAGTTACAGATTTAGGAAAGAGTATAGGGGCTGGAAGAGGTTACAGAGTTAGGGAGGGGTCTATGGGCTGGAGGGGGATGCAGAGATAGGGAGGGGTATAGGGTGCTGGAGGATGTTAGAAAGATAGGGAGGGTTGTAGGGGGCTGGAGGAGGTTACAGAGATAGGGAATGTTGTAGGGGCTGGAGGAGGTTATAGAGATAGGGAGGGGTGTAGGGGCTGGAGGAGGTTATAGAGATAGGGAGGGGTGTAGAGGCTGGAGGAGGTTGCAGAGTTAGGGAGGGGTGTAGGGGGCTGGAGGAGGTTACAGAGATAGGGAGGATTGTCGGGGGCTGGAGGAGATTACAGAGATAGGGAGGGGTGTAGGGGGCTGGAGAAGATTACCAAGATAGGTAGGGCTGTAGCGGCTGGAGGAAGTTACAGATTTAGGAAAGAGTATAGGGGACTGGAGGAGGTTACAGAGTTAGGGAGGGGTATAGGGGCTGGAGGAGGTTACAGAGATAGGGAGGGGTGTAGGGGCTGGAGGAGATTACAGTGATAGGGAGTGTTGTCGGGGTTGGAGGAGTTTTCAGAGATAGGGAGGGTTGTAGGGGCTGGAGGATGTTACAGAGATAGGGAGGGGTGGAGGGCCTGGAGCAGGTTACAGAGATAGGGAGGGGTGCAGGGGCTGGAGGAGGTTACAGAGATAGGGAGGGGTGTAGGGGCTGGAGGAGGTTACAGTGATAGGGAGTGTTGTCGGGGTTGGAGGAGTTTTCAGAGATAGGGAGGGTTGTAGGGGCTGGAAGAGGTTACAGAGATAGGGAGGGGTGTTGGGGCTGGAGGAGCTTACAGAGATAGGGAGGCGTGTAGGGGCTGGAGGAGGTTACAGAGATAGGGAGGGGTGTAGATGCTGGAGGAGGTTACAGAGATAGGGAGGGGTGCAGGGGGCTGGAGGAGTTTACAGAGATAGGGAGGGGTGTAGTGGCTGGAGGAGGTTACAGAGAAAGGGAGGGTTGTAGGGGCTGGAGGCGGTTACAGAGATAGGGAGCGGTGTCGGGGTTGGAGGAGTTTTCAGAGATAGGGAGGGTTGTAGGGGCTGGAGGAGGTTACAGAGAGAGGGAGGCATGTCGCGGCTGGAGCAGGTTACAGAGATAGGGCAGGGTGTTGGGGCTGGAGGAGGTTACAGAGATTGTGACGGTTGTAGGGGACTGGAGGAGGTTACAGAGATAGGGAGGGGTGTAGGGGACTGGAGGAGGTTAGAGATAGGAAGGTTTGCAGGGGGCTGGAGAGGTTACAGAGATAGGGATGGGTGTTGGGACTGGAGGATGTTACAGAGTTCGGGAGGGTTGTAGGGGGCTGGAGAATGTTACAGAGATAGGGAGGGATGTAGGGGGCTGGAGGAGGTTGCAGAGATAGGGAGGGCTGTAGGAGGCTACAGAGATAGGGCAGGAGGTAGGGGCTCGAGGAGGTTACTGAGATAGGGAGGGGTGTAGTGCCTGAAGAAGGTTACAGAGATAGGGAGGATTGTAGGGGGCTGGAGGAGGTTACAGATATATGGAGGGGTGTTGGCACTGGAGCAGGATGCAGAGATAGGTAGGGGTGTAGGGTGCTGGAGGAGGTTAGAAAGATAGGGAGGGTTATAGGGTGCTGGAGGAGGTTATAGAGATAGGGAGGGGTGTAGGGGACTGGAGGAGGTTGCAGAGATAGGGAAGGTTGTAGGGGCTGGAGGTGGTTATAGAGATAGGGAGGGGTGTAGGGGCTGGAGGAGATTACAGAGTTAGGGAGGGGTTTAGGGGGCTGGAGGAGGTTACAGAGAGAGGGAGGCTTGTAGGGGCTAGAGGAGGTTACAGAGATAGGGCAGGGGGTAGGGGCTGGAGGAGGTTACAGAGAAAGTGATGGTTGTAGTGCCTGAAGTAGGTTACAGAGATGGGGAGACCTGTAGGGGCTGGAGGAGGTTACAGAGATAGGGAGGGGTTTAGGGGCTGGAGGAGGTTACAGAGATCGGGAGGGGTGTAGGGGACTGGAGGAGGTTAGAGATAGGAAGGTTTGTAGGGGGCTGGAGGGGTTTACAGAGAAAGGGAGGGGTGTAGCGTCTGCAGGAGGTTACAGAGATAGGGAGTGTTGTAGGGGACTGGAAGAGGTTACAGAGATAGGGAGGGGTGTAGGGGCTGGAGGAGGTTACAGAGATAGGGAGGGGTGTAGGGGCTGGAGGAGGTTACAGAGATAGGGAGGGGTGCAGGGGGCTGGAGGAGGTTACAGAGATAGGGAGGGTTGTAGTGGCTGGAGGAGGTTACAGAGAGAGGGAGGGGTGTAGGGGCTGGAGGAGGTTACAGAGATAGGGAGGGGTGTAGGGGGCTGGAGATTACCAAGATAGGTAGGGCTGTAGGGGCTGGAGGAAGTTACAGATTTAGGAAAGAGTATAGGGGCTGGAAGAGGTTACAGAGTTAGGGAGGGGTCTATGGGCTGGAGGGGGAAGCAGAGATAGGGAGGGGTATAGGGTGCTGGAGGAGGTTAGAAAGATAGGGAGGGTTGTAGGGGGCTGGAGGAGGTTACAGAGATAGGGAATGTTGTCGGGGCTAGAGGAGGTTACAGAGATATGGAGGGGTTTAGGGGGCTGGAGGAGGTTACAGAGAGAGGGAGGCATGTAGCGGCTGGAGGAGGTTACAGAGATAGGGCAGGGTGTAGGGGCTGGAGGAGGTTACAGAGATTGTGACGGTTGTCGGGGACTGGAGGAGGTTACAGAGATAGGGAGGGGTGTAGGGGACTGTAGGAGGTTCGAGATAGGAAGGTTTGTAGGGGGCTGGAGGGGTTTACAGAGAAAGGGAGGGGTGTAGTGTCTGGAGGAGGTTACAGAGATAGGGAGTGTTGTAGGGGACTGGAGGAGGTTACAGTGATAGGGAGGGGTGTAGGGGCTAGAGGAGGTTACAGAGATAGCGAGTGTTGCAGGGGCTGGAGGCGGTTACAGAGATAGGGAGGGGTGTTGCGTCTGGAGGAGGTTACAGAGATAGGGAGTGTCGTAGGGGGCTGGAGGAGGTTACAGAGATATGGAGGCGTTTAGGGGGCTGGAGGACGTTACAGAGAGAGGGAGGCATGTAACGGCTGGAGGAGGTTACAGAGATAGGGCAGGGTTTAGGGGCTGGAGGAGGTTACAGAGATTGTGACGTTTGTAGGGGACTGGAGGAGGTTACAGAGATAGGGAGGGGTGTAGGGGACTGGAGGAGGTTAGAGTTAGGAAGGTTTGTAGGGGGCTGGAGGGGTTTACAGAGAAAGGGAGGGGTGTAGTGTCTGGAGGAGGTTACAGAGATAGGGAGTGTTGTAGGGGACTGGAAGAGGTTACAGTGATAGGGAGGGGTGTAGGGGCTGGAGGAGGTTACAGAGATAGCGAGTGTTGCAGGCGCTGGAGGAGGTTACAGAGATAGGGAGGGGTGTCGGGGTTGGAGGAGTTTTCAGAGATAGGGAGGGTTTTAGGGGCTGGAGGAGGTTACAGCGAGAGGGAGGGGTGTAGGGGCTGGAGGAGGTTACAGAGATTGTGACGGTTGTAGGGGACTGGAGGAGGTTACAGAGATAGGGAGGGGTGTAGGGGACTGGAGGAGGTTAGAGATAGGAATGTTTGTAGGGGGCTGGAGAGGTTACAGATATAGGGAGGGGCGTTGGGACTGGAGGATGTTACAGAGATTGGGAGGGTTGTAGGGGGCTGGAGGAGGTTACAGAGATAGGGAGGGATGTAGGGGGCTGGAGGAGGTTACAGAGACAGGGAGGGTTGTAGGGGCTGGAGGAGGTTACAGAGTTTGGGAGGGGTGTAGCGGCTGGAGGAGGTTACAGAGATAGGGAGGGGTGTAGTGTCTGGAGGAGGTTTCAGATATAGGGAGGTGTGTAGGGGGCTGGAGGAGGTAACTGAGATTACGAGTGGTGTAGGGGGCTGGAGGAGGTTATAGACATAGGGAGGGGTGTAGATGCTGGAGGAGGTTACAGAGATAGGGAGGGAGGTGTAGGGGCTGGAGGAGGTTATAGACATAGGGAGGGATGTAGGGGGCTGGAGGAGCTTACAGAGATAGGGAGGGCTGTAGGAGGCTACAGAGATAGGGCAGGAGGTAGGGGCTCGAGGAGGTTACTGAGATAGGGAGGGGTGTAGGGGCTGGAGAAGGTTACAGAGGTAGGGAGGGGTGTAGGGGGATGGAGGAGGTTACAGAGATATGGAGGGGTTTAGGGGGCTGGAGGAGGTTAGAGATAGGAAGGTTTGTAGGGGGCTGGAGGGGTTTACAGAGAAAGGGAGGGGTGTAGTGTCTGGAGGAGGTTACAGAGATAGGGAGTGTTGTAGGGGACTGGAGGAGGTTACAGTGATAGGGAGGGTTGTAGGGGCTGGAGGAGGTTACAGAGATAGCGAGTGTTGCAGGGGCTGGAGGCGGTTACAGAGATAGGGAGGGGTGTCGGGGTTGGAGGAGTTTTCAGAGATAGGGAGGGTTGTAGGGGCTGGAGGAGGTTACAGAGAGAGGGAGGCATGTAGCGGCTGGAGGAGGTTACAGAGATAGGGCATGGTGTTGGGGCTGGAGGAGGTTACAGAGATTGTGACGGTTGCAGGGGACTGGAGGAGGTTACAGAGATAGGGAGGGTTGTAGGGGCTGGAGGAGGTTAGAGATAGGAAGGTTTGTAGGGGGCTGGAGGTGTTTACAGAGAAAGGGAGGGGTGTAGTGTCTGGAGGAGGTTACAGAGATAGGGAGTGTTGTAGCGGACTGGAGGATGTTACAGTGATAGGGAGGGTTGTAGGGGCTGGAGGAGGTTACCGAGATAGCGAGTGTTGCAGGGGCTGGAGGCGGTTACAGAGATAGGGATGGGTGTCGGGGTTGGAGGAGTTTTCAGAGATAGGGAGGGTTGTAGGGGCCTGGAGGAGGTTACAGAGATAGGGAGGGGTGTAGGGGACTGGAGGAGGTTAGAGATAGGAAGGTTTGTAGGGGGCTGGAGAGGTTACAGAGATAGGGATGGGTGTTGGGACTGGAGGATGTTACAGAGTTTGGGAGGGTTGTAGGGGGCTGGAGAATGTTACAGAGATAGGGAGGGATGTAGGGGGCTGGAGGAGGTTGCAGAGATAGGGAGGGCTGTAGGAGGCTACAGAGATAGGGCAGGAGGTAGGGGCTCGAGGAGGTTACTGAGATAGGGAGGGGTGTAGTGCCTGAAGAAGGTTACAGAGATAGGGGGGATTGTAGGGGGCTGGAGGAGGTTACAGATTTATGGAGGGGTGTTGGCACTGGAGGATGTTACAGAGATTGGGAGAGTTGTAGGGGGCTGGAGAAGGTTACAGAGATAGGGAGGGTTGTACGGGCTGGAAGAGTTTACAGAGATAGGAAGGGCTGTATGGCCTGGAGCAGGATGCAGAGATAGGTAGGGGTGTAGGGTGCTGGAGGAGGTTAGAAAGATAGGGAGGGTTATAGGGGACTGGAGGTGGTTATAGAGATAGGGAGGGGTGTAGGGGCTGAAGGAGATTATAGAGTTCGGGAGGGGTTTACGGGGCTGGAGGAGGTTACAGAGAGAGGGAGGCTTGTAGGGGCTAGAGGAGGTTACAGAGATAGGGCAGGGGGTAGGGGCTGGAGGAGGTTACAGAGATAGTGATGGTTGTAGTGCTTGAAGTAGGTTACAGAGATAGGGAGACCTGTCGGGGCTGGAGGAGGTTACAGAGATAGGGAGGGGTTTAGGGGCTGGAGGAGGTTACAGAGATCGGGAGGGGTGTAGGGGACTGGAGGAGGTTAGAGATAGGAAGGTTTGTAGGGGGCTGGAGGGGTTTACAGAGAAAGGGAGGGGTGTAGCGTCTGGAGGAGGTTACAGAGATAGGGAGTGTTGTATGGGCCTGGAAGAGGTTACAGTGATAAGGAGGGGTGTAGGGGCTGGAGGAGGGTACAGAGTTAGCGAGTGTTGCAGGGGTTGGAGGAGTTTTCAGAGATAGGGAGGGTTGTAGGGGCTGGAGGAGGTAACAGAGAAAGGCAGGGGTGTAGGGGCTGGAGGAGGTTAAAGAGATAGGGAGTGTTGTAGGGGACTGGAGGAGGTTACAGTGATAGGGAGCGGTGTAGGGGCTGGAGGAGGTTCCAGAGATAGGGAGGGGTGTCGGGGTTGGAGGAGCTTTCAGAGATAGGGAGGGTTGTAGGGGCTTGAGGAGGTTACAGAGAGAGGGAGGGTTGTAGGGGACTGGAGGAGGTTACAGAGATAGGAAGGTTTGTAGGGGGCTGGAGAGGTTACAGAGATAGGGATGGGTGTTGGGGCTGCAGGATGTTACAGAGTTTGGGAGGGTTGTAGGGGGCTGGAGAATGATACAGAGATAGGGAGGGATGTAGGGGGCTGGAGGAGGTTACAGAGAGAGGGAGGCATGTAACGGCTGTAGGAGGCTACAGAGATAGGGCAGGAGGTAGGGGCTCGAGGAGGTTACAGAGATAGGGAGGGGTGTAGCGTCTGGAGGAGGTTACAGAGATAGGGAGTGTCGTAGGGGGCTGGAGGAGGTTACAGAGATAGGGAATGTTGTAGGGGCTGGAGGAGGTTATAGAGATAGGAAGGGGTGTAGGGGCTGGAGGAGGTTATAGAGATAGGAGCGGTGTCGGGGCTGGAGAAGGTTACAGAGATATGGAGGCGTTTAGGGGGCTGGAGGAGGTTACAGAGAGAGGGAGGGGTGTAGGGGACTGGAGGAGGTTAGAGATAGGAAGGTTTGTAGGGGGCTGGAGGGGTTTACAGAGAAAGGGAGGGGTGTAGTGTCTGGAGGAGGTTACAGAGATAGGGAGTGTTGTAGGGGACTGGAAGAGGTTACAGTGATAGGGAGGGGTGTAGGGGCTGGAGGAGGTTACAGAGATAGCGAGTGTTGCAGGGGCTGGAGGAGTTTTCAGAGATAGGGAGGGTTGTAGGGGCTGGAGGAGGTTACAGAGATAGGGAGGGGTGTTGGGACTGGAGGAGCTTACAGAGATAGGGAGGGGTGTAGGGGCTGGAGGAGGTTACAGAGATAGGGAGGGGTGCAGGGGGCTGGAGGAGGTTACAGAGATAGGGAGGGTTGTAGTGGCTGGAGGAGGTTACAGAGAAAGGGAGGGGTGTAGGGGGCTGGAGGAGGTTACAGAGATAGGGAGGGGTGTAGGGGCTGGAGGAGGTTACAGAGATAGGGAGGGGTGTAGGGGGCTGGAGGAGGTTACAGAGATAGGGAGGATTGTCGGGGGCTGGAGGAGGTTACAGAGATAGGGAGGGGTGTAGGGGGCTGGAGAAGATTACCAAGATAGGTAGGGCTGTAGCGGCTGGAGGAAGTTACAGATTTAGGAAAGAGTATAGGGGACTGGAGGAGGTTACAGAGTTAGGGAGGGGTGTAGGGGCTGGAGGAGGTTACAGAGATAGGGAGGTTTTTAGGGGCTGGAGGAGGTTACAGAGAGAGGGCAGGGTGTAGGGGCTGGAGGAGGTTACAGAGATAGGGAGGGGTGTAGGGGCTGGAGGAGGTTACAGAGCTTGTGATGGTTGTAGGGGACTGGAGAGGTTACAGAGATAGGGAGGGGTGTAGGGGCTGGAGGAGGTTACAGAGATAGGGAGGGGTGTAGGGGCTGGAGGAGGTTACAGAGATAGGGAGGGGTGTAGGGGGCTGGAGGAGGTTACAGAGATAGAGAGGGGTGTAGGGGCTGGAGGAGGTTGCAGAGATAGGGAGGGGTGTAGGGGCTCGAGGAGGTTACAGAGATAGGGATGGGTGTAGGGGACTGGAGGAGGTTACAGAGATAGGGAGGGGTGTAGGGGACTGGAGGAGGTTAGAGTAGGAATGTTTGTAGGGGACTGAAGAGGTTACAGATATAGGGATGGGTGTTGGGACTGGAGGATGTTACAGAGATTGGGAGGGTTTTAGGGGGCTGGAGGAGGCTACAGAGATAGGGCAGGAAGTAGGGGCTGGAGGAGGTTACAGAGATAGGGAGGATTGTAGGGGGCTGGAGGATGTTACAGAGATAGGGAGGGTTGTAGGGGCTGGAAGAGTTTACAGAGATAGGGAGGGCTGTATGGGCTGGAGCGGGATGCAGAGATAGGGAGGAGTGTAGGGTGCTGGAGGAGGTTAGAAAGATAGGGAGGGTTATAGGGGGCTGGAGGAGGTTATAGAGATAGGGAGGGGTGTAGAGGCTGGAGGAGGTTGCAGAGTTAGGGAAGGTTGTAGGGGCTGGAGGGTGTTAGAGAGATAGGGAGGGGTGTCGGGGCTGGAGGAGGTTACAGAGATAGGGAGGGATGTAGGGGCTGGAGGAGGTTACAGAGATAGGGAGGGGTGTAGGGGGCTGGAGGAGGTTACAGAGATAGGGAGGATTGTCGGGGGCTGGAGGAGATTACAGAGATAGGGAGGGGTGTAGGGGGCTGGAGAAGATTACCAAGATAGGTAGGGCTGTAGCGGCTGGAGGAAGTTACAGATTTACGAAAGAGTATAGGGGACTGGAGGAGGTTACAGAGTTAGGGAGGGGTGTAGAGGGCTGGAGGAGGTTACAGAGTTAGGGAGGGGTGTAGGGGCTGGAGGAGGTTACAGAGATAGGGAGGTTTTTAGGTGCTGGAGGAGGTTACAGAGAGAGGGCAGGGTGTAGGGGCTGGAGGAGGTTACAGAGATAGGGAGGGGTGTAGGGGCTGGAGGAGGTTACAGAGATTGTGATGGTTGTAGGGGACTGGAGGAGGTTGCAGAGATAGGGAGGGGTGTAGGGGCTGGAGGAGGTTACAGAGATAGGGAGGGGTGTAGGGCCTGGAGGAGGTTACAGAGATAGGGAGGGGTGTAGGGGGCTGGAGGAGGTTACAGAGATAGAGAGGGGTGTAGGGGCTGGAGGAGGTTACAGAGATAGGGAGGGGTGTAGGGGCTCGAGGAGGTTACAGAGATAGGGAGGGGTGTAGGGGACTGGAGGAGGTTACAGAGATAGGGAGGGGTGTAGGGGACTGGAGGAGGTTAGAGATGGGAATGTTTGTAGGGGACTGAAGAGGTTACAGATATAGGGATGGGTGTTGGGACTGGAGGATGTTACAGAGATTGGGAGGGTTTTAGGGGGCTGGAGGAGGCTACAGAGATAGGGCAGGAGGTAGGGGCTGGAGGAGGTTACAGAGATAGGGAGGATTGTAGGGGGCTGGAGGATGTTACAGAGATAGAGAGGGTTGTAGGGGCTGGAAGAGTTTACAGAGATAGGGAGGGCTGTATGGGCTGGAGCGGGATGCAGAGATAGGGAGGAGTGTAGGGTGCTGGAGGAGGTTAGAAAGATAGGGAGGGTTATAGGGGGCTGGAGGAGGTTACAGAGATATGGAGGCGTTTAGGGGGCTGGAGGACGTTACAGAGAGAGGGAGGCATGTAACGGCTGGAGGAGGTTACAGAGATAGGGCAGGGTTTAGGGGCTGGAGGAGGTTACAGAGATTGTGACGTTTGTAGGGGACTGGAGGAGGTTACAGAGATAGGGAGGGGTGTAGGGGACTGGAGGAGGTTAGAGTTAGGAAGGTTTGTAGGGGGCTGGAGGGGTTTACAGAGAAAGGGAGGGGTGTAGTGTCTGGAGGAGGTTACAGAGATAGGGAGTGTTGTAGGGGACTGGAAGAGGTTACAGTGATAGGGAGGGGTGTAGGGGCTGGAGGAGGTTACAGAGATAGCGAGTGTTGCAGGCGCTGGAGGAGGTTACAGAGATAGGGAGGGGTGTCGGGGTTGGAGGAGTTTTCAGAGATAGGGAGGGTTTTAGGGGCTGGAGGAGGTTACAGAGAGAGGGAGGGGTGTAGGGGCTGGAGGAGGTTACAGAGATTGTGACGGTTGTAGGGGACCGGAGGAGGTGACAGAGATAGGGAGGGGTGTAGGGGACTGGAGGAGGTTAGAGATAGGAATGTTTGTAGGGGGCTGGAGAGGTTACAGATATAGGGAGGGGCGTTGGGACTGGAGGATGTTACAGAGATTGGGAGGGTTGTAGGGGGCTGGAGGAGGTTACAGAGATAGGGAGGGATGTAGGGGGCTGGAGGAGGTTACAGAGATAGGGAGGGATGTAGGGGGCTGGAGGAGCTTACAGAGATAGGGAGGGCTGTAGGAGGCTACAGAGATAGGGCAGGAGGTAGGGGCTCGAGGAGGTTACTGAGATAGGGAGGGGTGTAGGGGCTGGAGAAGGTTACAGAGGTAGGGAGGGGTGTAGGGGGATGGAGGAGGTTACAGAGATAGGGAGGGGTGTAGTGCCTGAAGAAGGTTACAGAGATAGGGAGGGGTGTAGGGGCTGGAGGAGGTTACAGAGATAGGGAGGGGTGTAGGGGCTCGAGGAGGTTACAGAGATAGGGAGGGGTGTAGTGCCTGAAGAAGGTTACAGAGATAGGGAGGGGTGTAGGGGCTGGAGGAGGATACAGAGATAGGGAGGGTTGTAGGGGCTGGAGGAGGTGACAGAGATAGGGAGGGGTGTAGGGGCTGGAGGAGGTTACAGAGATAGGGAGGGGTGTAGGGGCTGGAGGAGGTTACAGAGATAGGGAGGGGTGTAGGGGCTGGAGGAGGTGACAGAGATAGGGAGGGGTGTAGGGGCTGGAGGAGGTTACAGAGATCGGGAGGGGTGTAGGGGGCTGGAGGAGGTTACAGTGATAGGGAGGGGTGTAGGGGCTGGAGGAGGTTACAGAGATAGGGAGGAGTGTAGGGGCTGGAGGAGGTTACAGAGATAGGGAGGAGTGTAGGGGCTGGAGGAGGTTACAGAGATAGGTAGGGGTGTAGGCGCTGGAGGAGGTTACAGAGATAGGGAGGGGGTGCAGGGGGTCTGGAGGAGGTTACAGAGATAGGGAGGGGTGTAGGGGCTGGAGGAGGTTACAGAAATAGGGAGGGGGTGCAGGGGGTCTGGAGGAGGTTGCAGAGATAGGGAGGGGTGTAGGGGCTGGAGGGGTTTACAGAGAAAGGGAGGGATGTAGAGGCTGGAGGAGGTTACAGAGATAGGGAGTGTTGTAGGGGCCTGGAGGAGGTTACAGTGATAGGGAGTGTTGTCGGGGTTGGAGGAGTTTTCAGAGATAGGGAGGGTTGTAGGGGCTGGAGGAGGTTACAGAGGTAGGGAGGGGTGTTGGGTCTGGAGGAGCTTACAGAGATAGGGAGGCGTGTAGGGGCTGGAGGAGGTTACAGAGATAGGGAGGACTATAGGGGCTGGAGGAGGTTACAGAGATAGGGAGGGGTGTAGGGGCTGGAGGAGGTTACAGAGATAGGGAGGGGTGTAGGTGCTGGAGGAGGTTAAAGAGATAGGGAGGGGTGTAGTGGCTGGAGGAGGTTACAGAGATAGGGAGGGGTGTAGGGGCTGGAGGAGGTTACAGAGATAGGGAGGGGTGTAGGGGGCTGGAGAAGATTACCAAGATAGGTAGGGCTGTAGGGGCTGGAGGAAGTTACAGATTTAGGAAAGAGTATAGGGGCTGGAGGAGGTCACAGAGTTAGGGAGGGGTCTATGGGCTGGAGGGGGATGCAGAGATAGGGAGGGGTATAGGGTGCTGGAGGATGTTAGAAAGATAGGGAGGGTTGTAGGGGGCTGGAGGAGGTTACAGAGATAGGGAATGTTGTAGGGGCTGGAGGAGGTTATAGAGATAGGGAGGGGTGTAGGGGCTGGAGGAGGTTATAGAGATAGGGAGGGGTGTAGAGGCTGGAGGAGGTTGCAGAGTTAGGGAGGGGTGTAGGGGGCTGGAGGAGGTTACAGAGATAGGGAGGATTGTCGGGGGCTGGAGGAGATTACAGAGATAGGGAGGGGTGTAGGGGGCTGGAGAAGATTACCAAGATAGGTAGGGCTGTAGCGGCTGGAGGAAGTTACAGATTTAGGAAAGAGTATAGGGGACTGGAGGAGGTTACAGAGTTAGGGAGGGGTGTAGGGGCTGGAGGAGGTTACAGAGATAGGGAGGTTTTTAGGGGCTGGTGGAGGTTACAGAGAGAGGGCAGGGTGTAGGGGCTGGAGGAGGTTACAGAGATAGGGAGGGGTGTAGGGGCTGGAGGAGGTTACAGAGATTGTGATGGTTGTAGGGGACTGGAGGAGGTTGCAGAGATAGGGAGGGGTGTAGGGGCTGGAGGAGGTTACAGAGATAGGGAGGGGTGTATGGGCTGGAGGAGGTTACAGAGATAGGGAGGGGTGTAGGGGGCTGGAGGAGGTTACAGAGATAGAGAGGGGTGTAGGGGCTGGAGGAGGTTACAGAGATAGGGAGGGGTGTAGGGGCTCGAGGAGGTTACAGAGATAGGGAGGGGTGTAGGGGACTGGAGGAGGTTACAGAGATAGGGAGGGGTGTAGGGGACTGGAGGAGGTTAGAGATAGGAATGTTTGTAGGGGACTGAAGAGGTTACAGATATAGGGATGGGTGTTGGGACTGGAGGATGTTACAGAGATTGGGAGGGTTTTAGGGGGCTGGAGGAGACTACAGAGATAGGGCAGGAGGTAGGGGCTGGAGGAGGTTACAGAGATAGGGAGGATTGTAGGGGGCTGGAGGATGTTACAGAGATAGAGAGGGTTGTAGGGGCTGGAAGAGTTTACAGAGATAGGGAGGGCTGTATGGGCTGGAGCGGGATGCAGAGATAGGGAGGAGTGTAGGGTGCTGGAGGAGGTTAGAAAGATAGGGAGGGTTATAGGGGGCTGGAGGAGGTTACAGAGATATGGAGGCGTTTAGGGGGCTGGAGGACGTTACAGAGAGAGGGAGGCATGTAACGGCTGGAGGAGGTTACAGAGATAGGGCAGGGTTTAGGGGCTGGAGGAGGTTACAGAGATTGTGACGTTTGTAGGGGACTGGAGGAGGTTACAGAGATAGGGAGGGGTGTAGGGGACTGGAGGAGGTTAGAGTTAGGAAGGTTTGTAGGGGGCTGGAGGGGTTTACAGAGAAAGGGAGGGGTGTAGTGTCTGGAGGAGGTTACAGAGATAGGGAGTGTTGTAGGGGACTGGAAGAGGTTACAGTGATAGGGAGGGGTGTAGGGGCTGGAGGAGGTTACAGAGATAGCGAGTGTTGCAGGCGCTGGAGGAGGTTACAGAGATAGGGAGGGGTGTCGGGGTTGGAGGAGTTTTCAGAGATAGGGAGGGTTTTAGGGGCTGGAGGAGGTTACAGAGAGAGGGAGGGGTGTAGGGGCTGGAGGAGGTTACAGAGATTGTGACGGTTGTAGGGGACCGGAGGAGGTGACAGAGATAGGGAGGGGTGTAGGGGACTGGAGGAGGTTAGAGATAGGAATGTTTGTAGGGGGCTGGAGAGGTTACAGATATAGGGAGGGGCGTTGGGACTGGAGGATGTTACAGAGATTGGGAGGGTTGTAGGGGGCTGGAGGAGGTTACAGAGATAGGGAGGGATGTAGGGGGCTGGAGGAGGTTACAGAGATAGGGAGGGATGTAGGGGGCTGGAGGAGCTTACAGAGATAGGGAGGGCTGTAGGAGGCTACAGAGATAGGGCAGGAGGTAGGGGCTCGAGGAGGTTACTGAGATAGGGAGGGGTGTAGGGGCTGGAGAAGGTTACAGAGGTAGGGAGGGGTGTAGGGGGATGGAGGAGGTTACAGAGATAGGGAGGGGTGTAGTGCCTGAAGAAGGTTACAGAGATAGGGAGGGGTGTAGGGGCTGGAGGAGGTTACAGAGATAGGGAGGGGTGTAGGGGCTCGAGGAGGTTACAGAGATAGGGAGGGGTGTAGTGCCTGAAGAAGGTTACAGAGATAGGGAGGGGTGTAGGGGCTGGAGGAGGATACAGAGATAGGGAGGGTTGTAGGGGCTGGAGGAGGTGACAGAGATAGGGAGGGGTGTAGGGGCTGGAGGAGGTTACAGAGATAGGGAGGGGTGTAGGGGCTGGAGGAGGTTACAGAGATACGGAGGGGTGTAGGGGCTGGAGGAGGTGACAGAGATAGGGAGGGGTGTAGGGGCTGGAGGAGGTTACAGAGATCGGGAGGGGTGTAGGGGGCTGGAGGAGGTTACAGTGATAGGGAGGGGTGTAGGGGCTGGAGGAGGTTACAGAGATAGGGAGGAGTGTAGGGGCTGGAGGAGGTTACAGAGATAGGGAGGAGTGTAGGGGCTGGAGGAGGTTACAGAGATAGGTAGGGGTGTAGGCGCTGGAGGAGGTTACAGAGATAGGGAGGGGGTGCAGGGGGTCTGGAGGAGGTTACAGAGATAGGGAGGTGTGTAGGGGCTGGAGGAGGTTACAGAAATAGGGAGGGGGTGCAGGGGGTCTGGAGGAGGTTACAGAGATAGGGAGGGGTGTAGGGGCTGGAGGGGTTTACAGAGAAAGGGAGGGATGTAGAGGCTGGAGGAGGTTACAGAGATAGGGAGTGTTGTAGGGGCCTGGAGGAGGTTACAGTGATAGGGAGTGTTGTCGGGGTTGGAGGAGTTTTCAGAGATAGGGAAGGTTGTAGGGGCTGGAGGAGGTTACAAAGGTAGGGAGGGGTGTTGGGTCTGGAGGAGCTTACAGAGATAGGGAGGCGTGTAGGGGCTGGAGGAGGTTACAGAGATAGGGAGGACTATAGGGGCTGGAGGAGGTTACAGAGATAGGGAGGGGTGTAGGGGCTGGAGGAGGTTACAGAGATAGGGAGGGGTGTAGGTGCTGGAGGAGGTTAAAGAGATAGGGAGGGGTGTAGTGGCTGGAGGAGGTTACAGAGATAGGGAGGGGTGTAGGGGCTGGAGGAGGTTACAGAGATAGGGAGGGGTGTAGGGGGCTGGAGAAGATTACCAAGATAGGTAGGGCTGTAGGGGCTGGAGGAAGTTACAGATTTAGGAAAGAGTATAGGGGCTGGAGGAGGTCACAGAGTTAGGGAGGGGTCTATGGGCTGGAGGGGGATGCAGAGATAGGGAGGGGTATAGGGTGCTGGAGGATGTTAGAAAGATAGGGAGGGTTGTAGGGGGCTGGAGGAGGTTACAGAGATAGGGAATGTTGTAGGGGCTGGAGGAGGTTATAGAGATAGGGAGGGGTGTAGGGGCTGGAGGAGGTTACAGAGATATGGAGGGGTTTAGGGGGCTGGAGGAGGTTAGAGATAGGAAGGTTTGTAGGGGGCTGGAGGGGTTTACAGAGAAAGGGAGGGGTGTAGTGTCTGGAGGAGGTTACAGAGATAGGGAGCGTTGTAGGGGACTGGAGGAGGTTACAGTGATAGGGAGGGTTGTAGGGGCTGGAGGAGGTTACCGAGATAGCGAGTGTTGCAGGGGCTGGAGGCGGTTACAGAGATAGGGAGGGGTGTCGGGGTTGGAGGAGTTTTCAGAGATAGGGAGGGTTGTAGCGGCTGGAGGAGGTTACAGAGAGAGGGAGGCATGTAGCGGCTGGAGGAGGTTACAGAGATAGGGCATGGTGTTGGGGCTGGAGGAGGTTACAGAGATTGTGACGGTTGTAGGGGACTGGAGGAGGTTACAGAGATAGGGAGGGTTGTAGGGGCTGGAGGAGGTTAGAGATAGGAAGGTTTGTAGGGGGCTGGAGGGGTTTACAGAGAAAGGGAGGGGTGTAGTGTCTGGAGGAGGTTACAGAGATAGGGAGGGGTGTAGGGGCTGGAGGAGGTTACAGAGATAAGGAGGGGTGTAGGGGGCTGGAGGAGGTTACAGAGATAGGGAGGATTGTCGGGGGCTGGAGGAGGTTACAGAGATAGGGAGGGGTGTAGGGGGCTGGAGAAGATTACCAAGATAGGTAGGGCTGTAGCGGCTGGAGGAAGTTACAGATTTTGGAAAGAGTATAGGGGACTGGAGGAGGTTACAGAGTTAGGGAGGGGTGTAGGGGCTGGAGGAGGTTACAGAGATAGGGAGGTTTTTAGGGGCTGGAGGAGGTTACAGAGATAGGGAGGGGTGTAGGGGCTGGAGGAGGTTACAGAGATTGTGATGGTTGTAGGGGACTGGAGGAGGTTACAGAGATAGGGAGGGGTGTAGGGGCTGGAGGAGGTTACAGAGATAGGGAGGGGTGTAGAGGGCTGGAGGAGGTTACAGAGTTAGGGAGGGGTGTAGGGGCTGGAGGAGGTTACAGAGATAGGGAGGTTTTTAGGGGCTGGAGGAGGTTACAGAGAGAGGGCAGGGTGTAGGGGCTGGAGGAGGTTACAGAGATAGGGAGGGGTGTAGGGGCTGGAGGAGGTTACAGAGATTGTGATGGTTGTAGGGGACTGGAGGAGGTAACAGAGATAGGGAGGGTTGTAGGGGCTGGAGGAGGTTACAGAGATAGGGAGGGGTGTAGGGGCTGGAGGAGGTTACAGAGATAGGGAGGGGTGTAGGGGGCTGGAGGAGGTTACAGAGATAGAGAGGGGTGTAGGGGCTGGAGGAGGTTACAGAGATAGGGAGGGGTGTAGGGGCTCGAGGAGGTTACAGAGATAGGGAGGGGTGTAGGGGACTGGAGGAGGTTACAGAGATAGGGAGGGGTGTAGGGGACTGGAGGAGGTTAGAGATAGGAATGTTTGTAGGGGACTGAAGAGGTTACAGATATAGGGATGGGTGTTGGGACTGGAGGATGTTACAGAGATTGGGAGGGTTTTAGGGGGCTGGAGGAGGCTACAGAGATAGGGCAGGAGGTAGGGGCTGGAGGAGGTTACAGAGATAGGGAGGATTGTAGGGGGCTGGAGGATGTTACAGAGATAGAGAGGGTTGTAGGGGCTGGAAGAGTTTACAGAGATAGGGAGGGCTGTATGGGCTGGAGCGGGATGCAGAGATAGGCAGGAGTGTAGGGTGCTGGAGGAGGTTAGAAAGATAGGGAGGGTTATAGGGGTCTGGAGGAGGTTATAGAGATAGGGAGGGGTGTAGGGGCTGGAGGAGGTTGCAGAGTTAGGGAAGGTTGTAGGGGCTGGAGGGTGTTAGAGAGATAGGGAGGGGTGTCGGGGCTGGAGGAGGTTACAGAGATAGGCAGGGATGTAGGGGCTGGAGGAGGTTACAGAGATACGGACGGTTGTAGGGTTTGGAGGAAGTTATAGGGATAGGGAGGGTTGTAGGGGGCTGGAGCAGGTTACAGAGATAGGGAGGGTTGTAGGGGGCTGGAGGAGGTTACAGAGATAGGGAGGATTGTCGGGGGCTGGAGGAGGTTACAGAGATAGGGAGGGTTGTAGGGGGTTGGAGAAGATTACCAAGATAGGTAGGGCTGTAGGGGCTGGAGGAAGTTACAGATTTAGGGAGGGGTATAGGGGCTGGAGGAGGTTACAGAGTTAGGGAGGGATCTATGGGCTGGAGGGGGATGCAGAGATGGGGAGGGATGTAGGGTGCTGGAGGAGGTTAGAAAGATAGGGAGGGTTGTACGGGGCTGGAGGAGGTTACAGAGATAAGGAAGGTTGTAGGGGCTGGAGGAGGTTATAGAGATAGGGAGGGGTGTAGGGGCTGGAGGAGGTTAGAAAGATAGGGTTGTAGGGGGCTGGAGGAGGTTACAGAGATAGGGAAGGTTGTAGGGGCTGGAGGAGGTTATAGAGATAGGTAGGGGTGTAGGGGCTGGAGGAGGTTACAGAGATAGGGAGGGGTGTAGGGGACTGGAGGAGGTTAGAGATAGGAAGGTTTGTAGGGGGCTGGAGGGGTTTACAGAGAAAGGGAGGGGTGTAGCGTCTGGAGGAGGTTACAGAGATAGGCAGTGTTGTAGGGGGCTGGAGGAGGTTACAGAGATAGGGAGGGATGTAGAGGCTGGAGGAGGTTACAGAGATAGGGAGTGTTGTAGGGGCCTGGAAGAGGTTACAGTGATAGTGAGTGTTGTCGGGGTTGGAGGAGTTTTCAGAGATAGGGAGGGTTGTAGGGGCTGGAGGAGGTTACAGAGATAGGCAGTGTTGTAGGGTGCTGGAGGAGGTTACAGAGATAGGGAGGGATGTAGAGGCTGGAGGAGGTTACAGAGATAGGGAGTGTTGTAGGGGCCTGGAGGAGGTTACAGTGATAGTGAGTGTAGTCGGGGTTGGAGGAGTTTTCAGAGATAGGGAGGGTTGTAGGGGCTGGAGGAGGTTACAGAGATAGGGAGGGGTGTTGGGGCTGGAGGAGCTTACAGAGATAGGGAGGGGTGTAGGGGCTGGAGGAGGTTACAGAGATAGGGAGGGGTGCAGGGGGCTGGAGGAGTTTACAGAGATAGGGAGGGGTGTAGTGGCTGGAGGAGGTTACAGAGAAAGGGAGGGGTGTAGGGGCTGGAGGAGGTTACAGAGATAGGGAGGGGTGTAGGGGGCTGGAGAAGATTACCAAGATAGGTAGGGCTGTAGGGGCTGGAGGAAGTTACAGATTTAGGAAAGAGTATAGGGGCTGGAGGAGGTTACAGAGTTAGGGAGGGGTCTATGGGCTGGAGGGGGATGCAGAGATAGGGAGGGGTATAGGGTGCTGGCGGAGGTTAGAAACATAGGGAGGGTTGTAGGGGGCTGGAGGAGGTTACAGAGATAGGGAATGTTGTAGGGCCTGGAGGAGGTTATAGAGATAGGGAGGGGTGTAGGGGCTAGAGTAGCTTACAGAGATATGGAGGGGTTTAGGGGGCTGGAGGAGGTTACAGAGAGAGGGAGGCATGTAACGGCTGGAGGAGGTTACAGAGATAGGGCAGGGTGCAGGGGCTGGAGGAGGTTACAGAGATTGTGACGGTTGTAGGGGACTGGAGGAAGTTACAGAGATAGGGAGGGGTGTAGGGGACTGGAGGAGGTTAGAGATAGGAAGGTTTGTAGGGGGCTGGAGGGGTTTGCAGAGAAAGGGAGGGGTGTAGTGTCTGGAGGAGGTTACAGAGATAGGGAGTGTTGTAGGGGACTGGAGGAGGTTACAGTGATAGGGAGGGTTGTAGGGGCTGGAGGAGGTTACCGAGATAGCGAGTGTTGCTGGGGCTGGAGGCGGTTACAGAGATAGGGAGGGGTGTCGGGGTTGGAGGAGTTTTCAGAGATAGGGAGGGTTGTGGTGGCTGGAGGAGGTTACAGAGAGAGGGAGGCATGTAGCGGCTGGAGGAGGTTACAGAGATAGGGCAGGGTGTTGGGGCTGGAGGAGGTTACAGAGATAGGGAGGGGTGTAGGGGCTGGAGGAGGTAACAGAGATAGGGAGGGGCGTAAGGGCTGGAGGAGGTTACAGAGATAGGGAGGGGTGTAGGGGACAGGAGGAGGTTACAGAGATAGGGAGGGGTGTAGGGGCTGGAGGAGGTTACAGAGATAGGGAGGGGTGTAGGGGACTGGAGGAGGTTAGAGATAGGAAGGTTTGTAGGGGGCTGGAGAGGTTGCAGAGATAAGGATGGGTGTTGGGACTGGAGGATGTTACAGAGTTTGGGTGGGTTGTAAGGGGCTGTAGAACGTTACAGAGATAGGGAGGGATGTAGGGGGCTGGAGGAGCCTACAGAGATAGGGAGGGCTGTAGGAGGCTACAGAGATAGGGCAGGAGGTAGGGGCTCGAGCAGGTTACTGAGATAGGGAGGTGTGTAGTGCCTGAAGAAGGTTACAGAGATAGGGAGGATTGTATTGGGCTGGAGGAGGTTACAGATATATGGAGGGGTGTTGGCACTGGAGGATGTTACAGAGATTGGGAGGGTTGTCGGGGGCTGGAGAAGGTTACAGAGATAGGGAGGGTTGTAGGGGCTGGAAGAGTTTACAGAGATAGGGAGGGCTGTATGGCCTGGAGCAGGATGCAGAGATAGGTAGGGGTGTAGGGTGCTGGAGGAGGTTAGAAAGATAGGGAGGGTTATAGGGGGCTGGAGGAGGTTACAGAGATAGGGCAGGGGGTAGGGGCTGGAGGAGGTTACAGAGATAGTGATGGTTGTAGTGCCTGAAGTAGGTTACAGAGATAGGGAGGGCTGTAGTGGCTGGAGGAGGTTACAGAGATAGGGAGGGGTTTAGGGGCTGGAGGAGTTTACAGAGATTGGGACGGTTGTAGGGGCTGGAGGAGGTTAGACATAGGGAGGGGTATAGGGGGCTGGAGGAAGTTACAGAGATAGGGTGGGGTGTCGGGGCAGGAGGAGGTTACAGTGATAGGGAGGGGTGTAGGGGGCTGGAGGCGGTTACAGAGATAGGGAGGGGTGTCGGGGTGGAGGAGGTTACAGAGGTAGGGAGTGGTGTAGGGGATGGACGAGGTTACAGAGATAGGGAGGTTTGTAGGGGCTGGAGGAGGTTACAGAGATAGAGAGGGGTGTAGGGGCTGGAGGAGTTTACAGAGATAGGGAGTGGTGTAGGGGATGGACGAGGTTACAGAGATAGGGAGTGTTGAAGTGGCTGGAAGTGGTTACAGGGATAGTGAGGGGTGTAGGGGGCTGGAGGAGGTTACAGAAATAGGGAGGGGTGTAGGGGCTGGAGGAGGTTAGAGATAGGGAGGGGTGTCGGGGCTGGAGGAGGTTACAGAGGTAGGGAGTGGTGTAGGGGATGGACAAGGTTACAGAGATAGGGAGGGTTGTAGGGGCTGGCTGGAGGAGATTACAGAGATAGGGAGGGGTTTAGGGGCTGGAATGGGTTACAAAGGTAGGGATGTTGTAGGGGCTGGAGGAGGTTACGGAGATAGTGAGGGGCATTGGGGCTGCCATGTTCTAGGTACTGTTCCCCTAACCCATTTGCTCGGGGGGGGATGTGGCGGGAGGACGCTGCCTTATGGTGACCTGAGGATGGCTGAAGGAGGAGCCATGACATCAAAGTTTCTTTTTAATCATGCGCTCACTGGGACAGATTCGCAAGGAAACTAAATCTCAAACGGAACAACAATTTACACCGCACGAGAAGAGAGCGACGATTGTTCGGCAGGTTGGAGGACTCTCGAGTGGTCGAGACACCCTCCGCAGAGAATGCGGCAAAGAACAGTTAACTGCCAAGCTTTTGTCCAGACGCCTTGCAGGCTGGGCCCGACTTGCCAGACAATCCGCGTTCTCTTCCCAGGCGGTATAAATTGTTGCTGCCTTTCCAATTGATAGTCTTGTCGTGTCTGTCCTGATGGCGGGGTGGGGGGGGGGGGACACGAAACTTCGACAGTGTTGTCTCTTCCTTGTAGAGCCGGCCACACTCGGGTCCCCTGCAGCCCTCCTCCCCCGCCCTCCCTCCGTCCCTCCCTCACTCCTCCTTCTTCTGTTTTGTGTTTTCCAGGATGTTGCAGGTGGAGGATTTCCAGACGGGCAGCTCGAGCCAGACCTCGTGCCGGGAGCTGGGGGGCGACTACCCGCGGGCGGACGGAGGCGACCCGGGCGCTGACAAGCTGTACATCTGCTCGGGCTGCGGCCTGGCGTTCAGCCAGTCCCTGGAGCAGCTGAGCCACAACTGCGAGCGGGCGGCGGTGGCTGCGGCGGCGGCGGTGGCCACCACCGCGGCGGCCGAGGGGGCGTACCGCTTCCTGTACCCGCCGCCGGCGGCCGGGGCCCCGTCGCCCCGGCACATCGCGGTGGGCTTCGGCGCCGACAAGCCCTTCGTGTGCGCCGGCTGCGGCTTGGCCTTCGGCCAGGCGGCCGAGCGGGAGGGCCACAGCTGCGGCCGGGCCCTGGGCCGGCCCTGCCACTTCCTCTACCCGCCGGCGGCGGCGCCGGTGCCGCCTCCGCCGACCGGGCCGCGCCACCACGGGTCGCCCAATGGCGCCGGCGGCGGCGGCACTGGCAAACTGTACCCCTGCCTGGCCTGCGGGCGCATCTTCGGCCGCTCCTCCAACCTGGCCCGGCACCGGCGCAGCCACACGGGGGCCCAGCCCTACCAGTGCGGGGACTGCGGCAAGCGCTTCAACTACCCGTCGGAGCTGGAGACCCACCAGCGGGTCCACACCGGCGAGCGGCCCTTCACCTGCTCCGTCTGCGGCAAGGGCTTCACCCAGTCCTCCAACCTGCTGACCCACCAGCGGGTCCACACCGGCGAGCGGCCCTTCACCTGCTCGCTGTGTGGCAAAGGCTTCACCTGCTCCTCCAAGCTGCTGACCCACCACCGCGTCCACACCGACGAGCGCCCCTTTGCCTGCCCCGAGTGCCGCAAGGGCTTCAAGAGCTCCAAGGAGCTGATGATGCACCAGCGCATCCACACCGGCGAGCGCCCCTTCCGCTGCAGCCACTGTGACAAGCGCTTCACCCGCTCGGCTGACATGCTGACCCACCAGCGGGTCCACACCGACCGGCGCCCCTTTGCCTGCCCGGCCTGCGCCAAGCGCTTCAAGAGCTCCAAGGAGCTGATGCAGCACGAGCGGGTCCACACCGACGAGCGCCCCTTCCTGTGCGGGCACTGCCCCAAGCGCTTCATGTACTCCTCCAACCTGCTGAGGCACCAGCGCATCCACATCGAGCGGGGCGAGACCCCGCACCCGCACCATCATCGCCACCACCGCCGCCACCACCACCCCCACCCCCACCCCCCTCCGCCCCCTTCCCAGCCCCAGCCCTGCATCGAGGCGCTCGTACATCCCAACTGCTGAGACGCCCGGGGGGTGGGGTGGGGTTTGGGCTGGTGGGGGAGCGGGGGGTGGGGGGGGGGAGAGAGAGAGAGAGAAAGAGACAGGGCATTGGGTCGTTAGAGAGAAGGAAGGAGAGAGATATAGAGGTTGGAGAGAGAGAGACAGGGCGTTGGGTCGTTACAGAGAGAGAGAATGAAGGAGAGAGAGAGGTAGAGGTTGGAGAGAGAGAGAGAGAGTCAGGGTGTTGGGTCGTTACAGAGAGAGAGAATGAAGGAGAGAGAAATAGAGGTTGGAGGGAGAGAGAGACGGTGTTGTGTCGTTACAGAGAGAGAGCATGGAGGAGAGAGAGATAGAGGTTGGAGAGAGAGTCAGGGCGTTGGGTCGTTACAGAGAATGAAGGAGAGAGAGAGAGATAGAGGTTGGAGAGAGAAAGAGACAGGGCGTTGGGTCGTTACAGAGAGAGAGAATGAAGGGGAGAGAGAGAGAAAGAGGTTGGAGAGAGAGACGGCGTTGGGTCGTGAGAGAGAGAGAGAATCAAGGGGAGAGAGAGAAATAGAGGTTGGAGAGAGAGACAGGGCATTGGGGCATGAGAGAGGGTATGAAGGAGAGAGAGAGATAGAGGTTGGAGAGAGACAGTCAGGGTGTTGAGTTGTGAAAGAGAATGAAGGAGAGAGAGAGACAGAGTTGGAGAGAGAGTCAGGGCGTTGGGTCATGAGAGAATGAAGGAGAGAGAGAGAGATAGAGGTTGGAGAGAGAGGGAGAGTCAGGGCGTTGGTCATGAGAGAGAAAGATAGAGGTTGGAGAGAGAGAAGGTGTTGGGCTATGAGAGAGAGAGAGAGAATGAAGGGAAGGAGAAGAGTTGGAGTAGGGTAGAGAGGGAGACCAAGGCAGAAGGAAAGAGAATAGGGGGAGAGAGACAGGGAGACAAAGGGTCCGGGGAGAGAGAGAGAGAGAGAGACGGAAGCGGGGAGAGAGAGAGAAAGACAGACAGAAGCGGGGAGAGAGAGAGAGACACAGAAGCGAGGGGAGAGAGAGAGAGAGAGAGACAAGCGGGGAGAGAGAGAGACAGACAGACAAGCGGGGAGAGAGAGAGACAGACAGACAAGCGGGGAGAGAGAGAGACAGACAGAAGCGGGGGGTGAGATGAGAGAGAGAGACAAGCGGGGGGAGAGAGAGAGAGACAGAAGCCGGGGGGAGAGAGAGAGAGAGAGAGACAGAAGTAGAGGGAGAGAGACAGACAGACAAGCGGGGAGAGAGAGAGACAGACAGAAGCGGGGGGTGAGAGAGAGAGAGAGACAAGCGGGGGGAGAGAGAGAGAGACAGAAGCCGGGGGGAGAGAGAGAGAGAGAGAGACAGAAGTAGAGGGAGAGAGAGAGACAAGCGGGGGGAGAGAGAGAGAGAGAGAGACAGAAGTAGAGGGAGAGAGAGAGACAAGCGGGGGGAGAGAGAGAGAGAGAGAGACAGAAGTAGAGGGAGAGAGAGAGACAAGCGGGGGGAGAGAGAGAGAGAGAGAGACAGAAGTAGAGGGAGAGAGACAGATAGAAGCGGGGAGAGACAGAGAGACAGACAGAAGCGAGGAGAGAGAGAGAGACAGACAGATAGAAGCGGGGAGAGACAGAGAGACAGACAGAAGCGGGGAGAGAGAGAGAGACAGACAGAAGCGGGAAGAGAGAGGGACAGACAGACAAGCGGGGAGAGAGAGAGACAGAAGCGGGGAGAGAGAGAGAGACAGAAGCAGGGGGAGAGAGAGAGACAGACAGAAGCGGGGGGGAGAGAGAGAGAGACAGACAGAAGCGGGGGGGGGAGAGAGAGAGAGACAGAAGCGGGGGGGAGAGAGAGAGAGACAGAAGCGGGGGGGAGAGAGAGACAGAAGCAGGGGGAGAGAGAGAGACAGAAGCGGGGAGAGAGAGAGACAGAAGCGGGGGAGAGAGAGAGACAGACAGAAGCTGGGGGAGAGAGAGACAGACAGACAGACAGAAGCGGGGGAGAGAGAGAGAGAGACAGACAGAAGCGGGGGGGGAGAGAGAGACAGACAGAAGCTGGGGGAGAGAGAGAGACAGACAGAAGCTGGGGGAGAGAGAGAGACAGACAGAAGCTGGGGGGAGAGAGAGAGACAGAAGCGGGGGGAGAGAGACAGACAGACAGAAGCGGGGGAGAGAGAGAGACAGACAGAAGCTGGGGGGAGAGAGAGAGACAGAAGCGGGGGGAGAGAGACAGACAGAAGCGGGGGAGAGAGAGACAGAAGCGGGGGGAGAGAGACAGACAGACAGAAGCGGGGGAGAGAGAGAGACAGACAGAAGCTGGGGGGAGAGAGAGAGACAGAAGCGGGGGGAGAGAGAGACAGAAGCGGGGGGTAGAGAGAGAGAGAGAGACAGAAGAGGGGGAGAGAGAGAGAGAGACAGAAGCGGGAGAGAGAGAGAGACAGACAGAAGCTGGGGGGAGAGAGAGACAGAAGCAGGGGGAGAGAGAGAGAGAGACAGAAGCTGGGGGAGAGAGAGAGAGACAGAAGCTGGGGGAGAGAGAGAGACAGACAGAAGCTGGGGGGAGAGAGAGACAGACAGAAGCTGGGGAGAGAGAGACAGACAGAAGCTGGGGAGAGAGAGACAGACAGAAGCGGGGGGGAGAGAGAGAGACAGACAGAAGCGGGGGGGGAGAGAGAGAGACAGACAGAAGCGGGGGGAGAGAGAGACAGACAGAAGCGGGGGGGAGAGAGAGAGACAGAAGCTGGGGGGAGAGAGAGACAGACAGAAGCTGGGGAGAGAGAGACAGACAGAAGCTGGGGAGAGAGAGACAGACAGAAGCGGGGGGGAGAGAGAGAGACAGACAGAAGCGGGGGGGGAGAGAGAGAGACAGACAGAAGCGGGGGGGAGAGAGAGAGACAGAAGCTGGGGGGAGAGAGAGACAGACAGAAGCTGGGGGGAGAGAGAGAGACAGAAGCGGGGGGGAGAGAGAGACAGACAGAAGCTGGGGGGAGAGAGAGAGACAGAAGCTGGGGGGAGAGAGAGACAGACAGAAGCTGGGGGAGAGAGAGAGACAGAAGCGGGGGAGAGAGAGACAGACAGAAGCGGGGGGTGAGAGAGAGAGACAGACAGAAGCTGGGGGGAGAGAGAGAGACAGAAGCGGGGGAGAGAGAGACAGACAGAAGCGGGGGGTGAGAGAGAGAGACAGACAGAAGCTGGGGGGAGAGAGAGAGACAGAAGCTGGGGGGAGAGAGAGACAGACAGAAGCTGGGGGGAGAGAGAGACAGAAGCAGGGGGAGAGAGAGAGACAGAAGCGGGGGGGGAGAGAGAGACAGACAGAAGCTGGGGGGAGAGAGAGACAGACAGAAGCTGGGGGAGAGAGAGAGAGACAGACAGAAGCGGGAGAGAGAGAGAGACAGACAGAAGCTGGGGGAGAGAGAGAGAGAGACAGACAGAAGCGGGGGAGAGAGAGAGACAGGACAGAAGCTGGGGGGAGAGAGAGAGACAGAAGCGGGGGGGAGAGAGAGACAGACAGAAGCGGGAGAGAGAGAGAGACAGACAGAAGCTGGGGGGAGAGAGAGAGAGAGACAGACAGAAGCGGGAGAGAGAGAGAGACAGACAGAAGCTGGGGGAGAGAGAGAGAGAGACAGACAGAAGCGGGGGAGAGAGAGAGAGAGACAGACAGAAGCGGGGGGGCGGGAGAGAGACAGAAGCGGGGGAGAGAGAGAGAGACGGAAGCTGGGGGGGAGAGAGAGAGAGAGACAGACAGAAGCTGGGGGGAGAGAGAGAGAGACGGAAGCTGGGGGGGAGAGAGAGAGAGAGACAGACAGAAGCTGGGGGGAGAGAGAGAGAGACGGAAGCTGGGGGGAGAGAGAGAGAGAGACAGACAGAAGCTGGGGGGAGAGAGAGAGACAGAAGCGGGGGAGAGAGAGAGAGACGGAAGCTGGGGGGGAGAGAGAGAGAGAGACAGAAGCAGCGGGAGAGAGAGAGAGAGAGAGAGAGACGGAAGCGGGGGGAGAGAGAGAGACGGAAGCGGGGAGAGAGAGAGAGAGAGAGACAGAAGCGGGGGAGAGAGAGAGAGAGACAGAAGCGGGGGGAGAGAGAGAGACAGAAGCGGGGGGAGGGAGAAAGGAAATGGAGGGGGAGAGAGAGAGACGGAAGCGGGGGGAGAGAGAGAGAGAGACAGAAGCGGGGGAGAGAGAGAGAGAGACAGAAGCGGGGGGAGAGAGAGAGAGAGACAGAAGCGGGGGGAGAGAGAGAGAGAGACAGAAGCGGGGGGAGAGAGAAAGGAAATGGAGGGGGAGAGAGAGAGACGGAAGCGGGGGGAGAGAGAGAGAGAGACAGAAGCGGGGGAGAGAGAGACAGAAGCGGGGGAGAGAGAGAGAGAGAGACAGAAGCGGGGGAGAGAGAGAGACAGAAGCGGGGGAGAGAGAGAGAGAGAGAGACAGAAGCGGGGGGAGGGAGAAAGGAAATGGAGGGGGAGAGAGAGAGAGAGAGAGAGGGAGAATGAGGAAAAGGGAAAGGTGGGGGGTGGGGGGGGCGGAGAAGGGGGGCGAGTCGGACCGAGAGGGACCGACCACTCGCCTGCCCTCCGCGCGGGGAGGGGCCCTGAACGTC